>JAHWXV010004762.1:0-16222 GCA_024586415.1 Phrixothrix hirtus | reverse complement strand
TTCCCTGAGTTTTTATGATGTTTCTTAATTTCCCTGACAATTCCCTGTACCTAACATTTCCCTGAGTATTCCCGGTTTTCCAGGTCTGTCGCCACCCTGGCATCATAGCAAATGACATTTATAATTGATAATTAAAATTATGTATTGCAATTTATATTTGTTTAATTATTGATAAAAATGAACTATGCCAATTGTCATTTGATGTAAGTTAAAACAATAACTATTTTTCAATAAAAAATAATTCAAATATTAAATATATTGTAACAAAATTAGAAACAATATGAATTCAATAGAATAATTTAGAACAATCCAGAAGGTTCCGTGTAACTAAGATAAATGATATAATCACAAATGACCCTTTACTATAACTGAAATCTAAATAAATAAGTTTAAGGTTACAGGAAAAGAGTGATGACATTGGAATTTATTACATCAGGATTATGACTAATTTTATTCCTTATTAATGTACAATTTTCTAGACTTTTGTTCTATATAAATGGCAGATTAGATTCCCTTAGTCTTAGTTTTGCCTAGCACCTTGTCTTGTTAAGTAGCTGTTTTAAATAAATAGAAATATAAACGTTTATTATTAGTATACTGAAAAATAAATACATAAATAAATGTGTAAATTAATAGTTATAATTTAGTAAATATAAAGAAAGACTTCTAAACAGTTAACTAGTTTTGTTATATGGTGTCAATTGCTATTACAAGTGTGAACTCACATAATTAAAAGCTAGTGTTAATTTTTTCTAAATGGCAATAACACTAAATGCCAAAAAAAAACATGGAGTCTCTGATGAAAATGTTGCAAAAGATGCAGGACAAAATGGATGCCAATCAAGAAGAAATAAAACTAAATTGCAAGAAGATATTACAAATAAATTAAAAGAGGAAACGCTATCCATTAATATCAACCAAAATAAATAGCAAGCAGAAATTACAAATAAATTAAAAGAGGAAATGGTAACGATTAATGCAAATCAAAATAAACTACAAGACTAAATTAAGTCAGGCCAAATTGCATTAATAGAAGAATTTAAATTAAGCCAAATTAAATTAAAATAGAGCCTAACAAAAGTAATTGAAGACATTACCAATGATATGTCAACAAAGTATGAGAAGATAATCAAGAAGTGTGAGGAATTGCATCAAAAGTTTATTCCTCTTGTAGTAAATAAAGTTAGCATACCTAAGAATGAGGTGTCTGCTGTTTTTCATGAACAATTAATAGAAGTGAATGTACAGCAAGTTAATCACTTGTCTGTTGTTGAAAATGGCTTACGAAGCACTAGAAAACACGTTAAAGCATCTTGGTCCAATTATTATAAACAATTTGTGGCAGCTGCAACATCAAATAGGTGGACCAGTAAAGAAAAGTGGCAAGGACTTGGGGATACTTTAGACATTCTACAAACCACATCAGATGATTTGCAAAATAATTTCAATTATCTTGTGTCAAGGTTAGAAATGCGATATGGAGATAAACATCTCCAACAGGTCTACTGTGCCCAGTTACAGAATTAAGTGCAGAAAATTGGAGAGAACCACCAGAAATTTGAAACTGAAACTGCAGGGTTAGTGAGATTAGCTCCAGAAAATTTGATTGAACCAATTGAGATGCAAACATTTGTCGGAATTCTTATATACTACAAGCACTTAGATTAGTTCATCTGTGTGACCTCGCTAGTGCATTGGTGCATGCACTGGTATTTAAACTGGCCAAACAAGTATCGAAGGGTCGTGTTGGTGTGTGTGCCATTGAGGAAAACAAAGCTAGTGCTGAGAGTTTGGAAGAAACAATGTTAAAAATAAAGAGCTCAAAGATTAACAAGGCGTAAACTGCTGGAAATGGGGACATTACAGAAAAATTGCCAAGAGCCTATGAGCAGTCCTGCTGATAATACAAAGCACTGGGAAAACTACAAAGAATCAATGTGAAGGGATGAATATCGATCTCTGCTGATCTTGTTCTGGAAGTCACCATCCAAGTGGCATCGTCAAACATAAACCAGATAGTCTTTACATTAATGGAACAATTGCCAAATGCTGCTGGATACAGGTACAACAAAGACAACATGAAACCAATCATTGTTGAAAATGAAAGATTACTGCTTTCATAGCTGTGATTGCATACAGCTACAGGAAAATGTGCAACTGGTCATGGTGAAATTATTACAAATATAGAGACTGGTAGCAAGAAGTGTACACATCACATATTAGTAGCTGTCATTGAAGAACCTGTCATATTGAGTATGGTTATGTCTGAGTTTGGCTTTGCCATAGACTGGAAGAAGCATATCATACGAGTTGGTGACAGAGAGGATACACTAACCAAGAGATGACCATGCAATACAAATAATCCTAGCAGAGGAAGTGATATCACTGCCAACAAGTATCAAAGGAATAATGCCAGCCAATTTATCCAACACTATCCTGACATATTTTCCACTGATGATGGTTTAAAATAACAAACATTGTGACACACAAAATAAGTACTGGAGATGCTCCACTAACACACCAATGATCAAGGAGGCTGCCTTTATCCAAACGAGCGGATGTTGAAAAAATAATCAAGGACATGGCCCATGAAGGGATAATAGAGCCATCCAGCAGTTCTTGGGCATTGCCAGTTGTACTAGTTAAGAAGAAAAATGATAGCACTAGATTTCATGTGGATTACCGTTGCTTAAATAATATGACCAAGAAAAACAGCTATCCACTATCTAGAATTGACAATACTTTGAATACACTTTCTGGCTCCAATTTTAGCAATAACACTCTAAGTAAATAAACACATAAATAGACAAAAATGTAACGAAACACCTACTGTTGAATTTTTTGATTCTGACCCTTGACTTTGACAGCGAATATAAAAATCTAATAAAGTAAATTAGATGAAACAAAAACAGGATGGTGAATTTAATTTCTATTAGATTAAACATACAAGTTTTAGAATTATAAATAAGTACATTTTGCTGTATCAAATAATGTCGTAAATTATGTCGATTTTGAGAATTTTTTTATGTAGGTTATTCTGAAGGTTTTTCGGTTAGGCTACTTCTCATGTAATGGCACTGTCAAGAATATTCTTTTCGAATTCTTTGATATTTTTTATGTTGAATAGCTGTGACCGATTATTAAAATGTTTTTTGTTATTGTTCCAGTAATTTCACAGAAAGTCAGTTTGATGGAAAATAGAATTACACAGGAACATTATTGAGCAACGATTTTCTATGACTTTAAAGATGGGTTGACTTGATAACAGAGCTTACCAAAAATCAAGCGATTAGTTGGTGATGAAGTACCATGCTTGGCAACTGTTGAACAGTGCTTTAATGAATTCCAGCATAGACATATTTCACTCAAGGATAAGCATTGTGAAGGATGCCCTGCAACTACAGTCATTCCAAAAATATTGATGCCTTGCTCACCGGGATAGAGGCAGATAATCATTTCACATACAGAGATATTCAGGTATCCTTAGGCATAAGTATGACCTAAATTAAAATCGTTTTACATGATCATCTTGCCACAAGGAATCTTTGTGTTCGGTGGATAACCCACAATTTAACACAGCAAGCCACAAACAAGCATGTTTGGATCAGTGAAAAAAAAATGATCAAAAAGTTCAAACGAGGCCAGGCAAAATCAGTGTTTGACATTGTAACGGGTGATGAAACTTGGATTTATTGTTACGAGCCAGAAAGTAAGCAACAATCGGCTCAGTGTATCTTTTAAGATGAAGAAAAACCTATGAAAGTGAAATATAGATGAAGCTCTGCTAAGAAAATGGCGGTTTCTTTCTTCAGATGCACAGGTTGTTGCCACTATTCCACTAGAGAAATACCGTACAGTTAATGCTAAATAGTATATCACCATTTGTTTGCCAACTATTTTCAAAAACGTATGTGAGGAACAAACAAGAGGATGAATCCTTCTCCATCAAAACAATGTATCATCACACAATGCAGTTAAGATAAGAGACTTTTTGACTGCTTCAAGGGTGGAACTGATTACTCGTCTGCCGTAGTCCTGACCTGGCACCTTGTAACTTTTTTCTATTTCCATTAATTAAAGGCAAAATGCATGAATTGAAGGCTATGAAAATCTTATTTTTGAGGTGGATACAAAACAGTGGGCCCAGTGTTTTTAAGACTGGTTCTACCAGATGCAGAAGTGCATAGACCATGAAGACAAATATTTTAAAAAACAATAGTACAAATTTGATTAAAATAATTGAAGTTTCTTTGTCATTTGTAAAACTTTCAGAACATCACTTTATAAATTAATTACAAAAACAATATAATTTTAGGTGTATTTAGTTTATAGAATTCCTAACAAACTGTGAGAGTAACAACATTTGGAACTGCTAAACTTCCAAGTTCTAACAAAAGCCACTGAACAGCTGATTCTCACATTCTATTCAAGTTTTTAATTACTTTAATTGGTGAGAAATTTAGCTTATACAAATTCAAACATACTATTAAATTATTAATTTCATATAATAATGATTCGTCAAATGTGATATTCGTCTCAATAATAAAATGTACATACATCTTACATGCCTTTCTAAAAATGAGTTTTCCTCTTTTGCGAATCAACAAATGTTAAGATTTTTTTGTTCTCTTCCACATTAGAAATGTGTGTATTTAGTTACATTTTCATGTGACATGTAGGTAAATTAATTCAAAATAAAATAATTCTTCATGGCTAAAACAACTGTTTTTTTTTCAATTTCATTATATTTTGTTCATATTTAGCATATTCAAAAACATAATACAAAATTTGCAAGTTTTCTGTGTATAGCTAACCAACGATTGTTATGAAAAACTCCATATTCACAATTAACCCTACAGTAGACATATGGAACTCTATTATACAACGGAGCACACTGAGTCTGGCATATTCAAATACAAAATTAGTTTTTTGTTGTTTAAAGTTATATTTATAAACAAATAAAGAACATATATTATAAAACTATTATAATATGCAGGTAAAAATAAAAAATTTTGTTTTGGTTAATAAAACCTATTAAAAAATAAACAAAATGAAACTTAACTTTTTGACTGACTTCAAACAAATAATTAAAAATAGCTGTCATTATGAAATATTATTAACACAAACTCGACAAACAGGTTGTATGTGTTACAAGCATATTGTAACAAAATTAGAAATTATAATAATTTTGTAGAATATTACAGAACATAGAAAGTTCCATGGAACTTGATGTGATCATGATTGACTAATTACTACAACTGATAACTAAATAAATTGAAGGTTGATGCAATGAATCATGGCATTGAAATCAGCATTATGACTAATTTTATTCTTTAACATTGTAGATGTTTCTGGAATTTCTCCTTTCTGTATACGGTGCATTCGGGTTGCTAACTCTTTTGATGCTTTGTACTTTATGAACACTATTTTATTTCAGGTCCATACTTCGGAGTAAATTGTGCATGTAATCAAGTGTTTGTGTAAGAAAAAATAGAGTAATCTGAGCTTGCTTTTTGCTCGATCTAAAAGAAAAATATTTATAGTAGAGTGCATTAATCTAACCCTAAAATTAGTAAAATAAAACTTGTAATTGTTATGGTCTTGTGGAAAATGGCAGAAATGCAAGACGTTGAAAATGTTATAAATTTTACAGCTATCATAGATATTAATAATGAAATGATAATTCATAATACAGTATTCTACTATAGAATACCGTTCAGGTAACAATTTAAAATATGTTAGTACTTTCTAATCCTAACAATTTAAAATACATTAGTGCTTTATAATCCTAAAATTGTGTGATAAAAAATCTACACCTTACCTACACTAGCACTTTTTAGCAACCAAAATGCACCAATAAATAGCAGTTTAAATTTTTTTTAGTTTTTAGCGAAGAATCTTGTCTATAAGAAACTGTTATAAATAAATAAAAATATAAACATTTATTATTAATATACTGCAAAAGAAACTTAAGTTGAAAACATGTAAATAAATACTTTTAATTTAGTGAATATGAATAAAGACTCAAACAATCAACTAGTTTTATTACAATATAAATTTATAACAAAATCTACATGCAGTTTTGTTTTCTGATCTTTATAAAATGTGTAATGCTCTCTTTTGTTTTCAAGTTTCTAGTAAAGATGTTCCACTAATCCTGGCTGCAAGTTGCCCTACTTCAAGTGGCAAATAAAGGGATTGATTCTTTCTTTCATGTTTTCTATCACCAATTTCCTACTAAGTTTTTTCAGAAACAACTTTGCGAACTATTCATTACCACCTGTTTCATGTTTGATAAATGTATGTGGGCATTATTTGCACAAACATTTAGTAATTAATAAAGAACTACCATAGGCCACCTACATGTGTTCCTGACTACACTGTATTTGGCCAACAGTTGATCAACAGTATCAACTCTGCCTTTTGGGGGAGTTGTAAAATGTTTCTGTCAACAGCATCAGCAACAGGAACTATTACTAACAGAAAGTATTCCATATGGTATGTATAAAAGGTTTTGGAATAAATCAAGCAAAATACCTTTAGTCCGTACCTTGCAGGTTTGGTAGGAATGCACATGCAAAAGCTGCATATACCCCTTGAATGATAAAAGCATTTTTTGAAATTAGATATTACAGCATTGAATATTTCTATACATGCAGTGAATGTATTTGGTCCTGCGTTCATCGCTAGTATGAATATCATCCAAACGTATATATCTAATCAAAATACAGAATTTTCGGAATGCCATGGTAGTAGTGAATACTTTCATACCTGTTTCATCCCTTAACAAAAATCAAAAACTGAAATTCTACCTCCATGATATACTCCAGCCATATAGAGTAATACTAATAGTGCTTTCACTTCTAATATGGTCGTTGGTCATATATCAGATTGATCTTTATAACTATGCAATACTAACACTTTCAAACAATATTGTTGTGGTATTTTTGTTGACTAGAATTGTTGATTGTTGTTGCTAGACTCCAACTCTTATTGTTACTAAACACTAAATAAGCCAATAAGTATGAAATCTTCAACCCCAGTTTAGCAATTCCACTTGCAATGAGACTCTTAATAATTTTCCAACTAGTGTAATTCTTCAGCGAAGTTTCAACCTTATTCCCAAATGTGCATTTTAGCTAGCTTTATAGTGAACAATAACCCCTTTAAAAACCCAAGTATAGTAACAAATCCCTTCTAAATTTTATGATATTGGTAATTTTTATTATTTAAATTTTATTTACATTACTTTTGGTTCGAATAAAACCCTCTTATGCCCCTTTTAGGTGTTTATAAATTTAACACTTCTTTGTTCTTTAATCTTGTTTACAGGTGTATTTACTATACATACCAGTTTTCTCTTAATCCTTAATACTTTTATTTTTTAGTTATTTTAACCTGATTCTTGTCTGAAATTCGTTTTTCTTTGATCCACACTTTTTTACTTATGACTTTTTATAACAATTGCTTCTCTTTATCATGCAGCACTGCAGAGATAAACATTCAAACACACGATATAAATCCCATGCAACGTTTTTCTCTACACTTTGTGGTGTTGTGCCACGATTAAATAAGCAACAAACCTTACAGAAGTTTGCTGAATATTTGACAATTTCAGTGATATTTCAACACCTTCGGCAGATGTCAAAGTGGTAAAACGAACATATCTTATTTAAATATAATTTTATGTAAGCATAAAATCATGCATAAGCTGGCGTGCATTTAAAAATTACGGGATGCCATGCCATATTTCACAAATATGGCAATAAGCTTTACCTGTCTAATGAAATTCTGGATGCTTATTTTAAAACTGTATCTACATACGTTTGTCTAATGCAAGTAAATAAGTTTATTTACCTTCTTTGTTGATTAATTCTCAAAATTAGTTAGTCTTTTCAATTTAAGTTCATTATAAAAGATCATGAAACCTAATTTACAATAATTAAAGTGGTTGTTATTGTCAACTTTTGTTATAAATGTGTTCATTAAAAGCAATTGTAAAATGTATGTTAATAAATATAAATAAGTTCAAGACTTGAGATATTATTCGTTATAGGCAATAGTTCGTTATAAGTGTTATATTGTATTGGTGCATCTTACTAATTCTACTATAACATAATTGTCAAAGGGAAGTTTCCAACATTCTTTAGCAGATTTGATCTGTTTTGCTGAACTGATAATGCCAGGAAGCTTTATAATTATATTTTCTTGTCTAGTTCTAATATTTTTTGGACCACACATTTAATGCCATTTTGAACCATCCCTAGCTATATAGTAGTACAAGTGATTATGCCCATCAACTCTCGATACAGCAGGTGATTTTCTAAACATTTTAGTATGGACTATTTCCTGTTCACTGTCAGTGTCATGGTAACTTTTTTCATATAACAGATCAGTAAACGAAAGATTCATATTGTATATTTCATGTCTGTTAAAATTTCATCATCAATCGGCACTTCATCATGAAAGCCATGTAACCTAGTATTAGCTTGTTCATGTGAACACATAATTAACCTGTTTACATCAGCATTCATTGCATACATTTTATTAAATAAGTTTTCATAATACTTATATAAAAGAACATGTGTGTAAGACACCAAAAACGACTCTAAATTCAATAATATTCACTTCACTGTGGCAACACAACTAAAATGGTAGGAAATACACTAGCTTAAAGGTACCCAACCAAGGAAAGCCTAATTTAACTTCCATTCGGATTTATATGTGTTAATAGTATGGTATGGGTAAAACAGACCGTCGCATCTACTGCAGGGTTAATAAATAGATTTATTTCAAAATTTTAAACATAATATAAAGTGTGTTCAACTGAAACCTGTTTATGTGTATGTGATGTTGAGCAAGTCTAGCTTGCAGCAGCTTGAAATAGTTGAAGAATGGAAACCAGCTAACTAACTGAACTTGAGTCACAACACATTTGTAATATAGTAAGTTTTAAAGATAACATGTTGTCAATCAATCTAAAGAAGATCAAAAGATCACACATAAATATTGACCTATTCATTCAGTTACAGCAAAGATGGATATGATATCTAAAGGGATGCAAAATTTTAATAAAACATAAGGTAACTAATATTGAGAATTTCTTTTCACTTTTATATATGAACAATACAAGCAATAAACAGATTTTAGTTAAACATGTTTTATATATTTGACGTTGGGACTTTTTAATAAACTCACTGGTATTGCAATACCTCCGATGGGAAATTTATTACAAACACAAATAAGTTAACTTACAAGTATATAACTTTCTAGGATGTTATCCAACCAGTGAGAATCGTCATAATCTACAAAATGCAGTATAATGGATAAAAGTTTCAATGCTGGTTTACGGGAATGTTCGTCATGAATCTTAAATTCCATTAATATTTTTACACAGTCATTTCTAAAAATCATAATTATTAATAATATAAAATAATATTTTTATTTATTATATAAACATGCTTATGGTTATGTAAAAGTATTCCTACTAATGCATATAATTCAAATCTAACACCCAGGCCCATCTATTTGTTGCTGTCAAGACAAAAGCAAACCAGTGAGTGTAAATTTGCTCAGTAAAATTTTTTTGAAGTAATTTATAGCTCATAAATGCATTATTTTAGATAATATGTTGTAATACAATGAAGTATTTAGCGGCTGATGTAAATTATTAAATTGACTAATAAGTAGTACTAATCATTTGAATGTAATATTGGATTTTTGACTAATTTACAAATTTTATGTCAAGAAAGCACATATTTATCTATCTGATACACACCTCAATATTTCTAATGTATTAAATTTATTAAATAATGCATGTGTATTAAAACTGCTTGATGTTAAACACTCGATTATGTTCCATATAAAATTATTTTCCTGGTTAACAGTAATGTTAGAAAAAATGAATTGATGCAACTCCTAAAAATTAAATCTTAGTTAAACTGAAATGGAAAACATACACTGCTTACTTTTGCAAATAAAACAGATGGTAGTGGAACATTAGATATGTGGTAAATAAATATACTCAAGATATATGAAACCACATGGTTCTCCAATGCATACATTCGCAATATACGTTTGAAATAGTGTAAGCATGGCTGTAAATCATCCGGTTCAGCTGATAAACAAATGTTTCTGATTCTCTAAATAGAAAGAAGTATTATTAAATAAAAATAAAGACAAATGTTTTGTTATCTTCCAAAAATGTATTTTTAGTACAGGCATATCTTGCACTTAAGATGTCTTTTAATTGTCATCATCATCCAAACAGCTAACATTGGTTTCCATCATTTACAAGTTTGCTCTAGTCACGATTTCATTGCAGTACTTGCATCAAATGTAAAAATTATGTATTACTATTTTCAAGCTACCTACAGCAGTGGTCTGGAATTTAACCTGTCATAAGTGCGTGGTATACCTATACATAAAAATTAAAAAATACAAATACGCCGGATTGATTATTTTATAAGTGGAGCCTTGAACTGAACCAAAGTAGAACAGAGTTTTTATTCCAATTTTTTTATTTATGTTATCTAGACTATTTAGCATTTTGTTCTATTAGAAGATATTAAAAGAAGCATGGTCAAATAAAAATTTAAAATGGTAAGAACGTTTTTTGAAAACTGCAAAACTACTATAATTGAAAGCAATTACAGTTCAAGTCTCTGTTCATACCGCCACCATTTTAAATAAATATGTATTAATATAGCACTAATATAAATTATAGTTACTTACATTTAATGCTGTAGTTGTTATCAAGTCTTTGCAAATCATAAATAAATTACATACAATTTTAATGTAATTTATATTAACATTAACATTCTTCCAATTTTTATCAACCAATTCAAATAATGCTTCTTGGATTGTGTATTTGTTTACGCCTTCATAAGTACTGCTGATCATTAACTTCTGAAAATTAAAAATAGTAAAATAAAAATAATACTGTATAATGTACTTTATTATTCAATTTTGTTTGTCTTATTGCATGTAATTGATCAATTCAATTTATCATAAATATGTATCACTCTTGAGCAAAAATGAATTTAAGCACTAAATATTAAGTTGGTAGTAAATACTAATATTACAATCTAATAGCATTTCCAATTTATATGCACTCAAACCACAATTAAAGACGGAAAATAGAATAGCTTTTATAAATCTTTCCCTCTAGATGGCACCATACATGAATATGCCTTATTTTATTTAGGTGTACAACTGTTGTTATACTTCGTAAAAAACTCTAGGTCGTTGCAGCAGTCCAAAGCTGTTCATTAAAAAACAAATATTATAACCAGATATCTTCCCATTTTATATTATAAATCAATTTTATTATAACTGGAATTGTTATTTGAATTTAGTTACATTTCAACATAAACTAAATAATTATTTAATGTGATTTTATTAATGCAACCACGGCAAAGAAGTTTCTGATAAAGCAACTGCCAAATTTAAAAATTGTTGCCCTATCTTTAAATAGAATTGAGCACACACCAATGAAAATTTAAAGTGAATTCTGCTTACTAAAAAGCATATGTAATGAAAGCCATAAAAATAAAATATTTGTAAAATATTAATATCAATTTCTGCAAATGTATAAAAAATAATTACAAAAAATTGCTCTGATTGTGAGCACGAATATTTTAGTAACAAACAGCTCCCAAAACTGAATGTACTTGTTAGTATATATTATATATGTATTGAGTATGGATTAATACATACTACATACAGATGTATTTCAGCAAGTACTAGGAAGGTAGTTGAAAAATATGATAGCGTATTTTTACGTAATCTACCTACCTAAGAAAGAAAGTGCTCAGAGCTTTGAAAATTTTATTTTTCTTATGTACATACATACCTTCAACATTTACACATTTTTCCAACTGCCACTTGCTTCAGAAATTTTTTTTCTGAAACGTGCTCAAAATATTCATATACAGGGTGTCCCATTTTCGTTGTGATTTGGGAGTTTGTCATATAAGGAAAAGGATACAGTGTTTGAGTTTTGACATTCCTGTGCTCCTTTTCTGAGTAGATTACAATGCCAAAAAAAAATAAAATCAATATTTCCTTATTTTCAATTCCTCCCGATAACTTCTTTTGTATATAGTTTTTTACGTAGAATAATTTTTATAAAAGAAATGTTTTTCAAGTTACAGTAAGAAATTAGTATAGTAGTCTTTGGAACTATTAAAAAGATCTTTTGATATGCTATCCAAATATATATAGTTTTATATATCTATTTCTTAAAATCGGTTAAGATAAGATACGTAAATATTTCAAAAAATTAAATACATATGTGGGCTATACTATATATTTCTGAATACGGGGTAGTAACAAGACATATTTAAACAAACAATATTTATAACTTTTCAAAGTACTCTCCTGTACATTTCACACACTTTGACATCCTCTGAAAGCATTCCGTAAAACAGGCAGCCCAAGTTTCTTTGGATATTGCACTAACACGTTCTTTAAATGCCTTTATAGCATCGTCTGGTGTTGAAAAATGGATTCCACGTAATTTCTTCTTAATAGTTGGAAAGAGGAAGAAATCGCATGGAGTTAAATGCTGTAAGGTGGATATGACATTAACTTGATTCCAGCAGATCGAAGAAACTGTTGTTAACTTTGCAGCATATGCCGGAGCAATGTCATGATGCAAAACAATTGGTTTTTTCTGCACTTTTGAGAGCATAGTCGGCAAGTAAATGGTAGTATATGAATCTGCAGTGACTGAAGAAAGAAGCAATAATTTGTTTAGCACAACATTGTAATTGTTTCACTTTTGGGGGTCGCATTTCATTTTGAAACATCCATTGGGAAGATTGCTGCTTAGTTAATGGATTATAGCAGTAGATCCGGGTTTCATCGCCTATAATGATATTGTAAACTGCCTTAGATGTAGCTTCATGATAGCGTTCTAGGTTTTCTAGGCACCAGTCGACCCTCACATTCTTTGCTCCTCTGTTAAACAATGTGGTATTCAGCGACAACACACTTTTTTCACACTTAAATGTGTGTGAAGAATTGTTTGAATTGCAGTCATTCCAATGCCAAGGTAAGCACGAATTTCATTATAGGTCACCCGGTGATCTTCAATCATGCGATGAACAGCATCAATGTGATTTGAAGTCGATGCAGTAATCAGATGACCTTCACGATTTTCACCCTCAAGCGATGATCTCCCCCGTTGGAAATCTTTGTACTAATTAAACACGGTCGTCCGACTTGGAGCTTCTCTTGGAAATGCGTTTTGCAAACGAGCGAATGATTCATTAAAAGTTAAACCCGAACAAAAATCATACAAAATCATGGCACAAAAATGTTTTCACATCACTTGCATTTTAAGCCGAACTTTAACTTTTCAAAAAATTCCCGCAACTCACTGAAACAAGATATTGACTTCAAATAAGATGCAACTTATTCACAAACAATTGACACATTAAACTAACCTTAAATTTGTAAATAATTATTTGCAGTGTTGCCACATTCAGAAACATACAGTACAATCCTCATACCTTCCTGATAATGCTAATTATATAAAAATTATTTCTGCATATAATTTTTTCAATTTTTATGTTTTTGCAAGCGTGTTTAGTATAACACTATAGCAAGTGTATCCACCTGATTTAAAAAATCACAAGTGCTTGTATTTGATTAGTTGGATTAGTTGATTGTTACCTATGATATCATGGCAATTATTTACAAGATTGGACAAGTCACTTATTTACGTGTGTCATGCACATTTTAATTCTTTTAAGTTATTTACAAGCTATATTATTAGAAATGGCAGATAATCATTATCAATGTTATGAAAAATATGACATAATTTCAGTATTCAACGAATGTCGATGAAAATTTAAACCAAGCAATATATTTATGTTTGAATAAGTATGTATATCCACAAAAACTACCTTGCATTGTAATTTTATTAACTAACCCTTACATTCAGGTTTCCAGAACGAAGGCAACCAAGTCGTATGTTGTTATCATGTTTAAAATCAAATTTAATTCAGTATGATTCTTTTAATAAACCCAGAAATCAAAGTTGTGGCTGAGGTTTTGGAATGCAGAAGTACCATTTGAATTCGACTACTATGCTATGCCTACTAGAGTTTGGCTGAACCTGGGGGAGTTCCACCCCCCAGTAGGGATTTTTAATGTGTCAAAGATTGGTTTTACTTCCTATCCGAGAAGAAGGTGTTTTTACAATTTTTTCTCTGCTGAAAAAATTACTGCCCTAAGCCAGATTTGAACCCACATCATTTGGGCGGAGAGACATGTGCTAACAACTATCAGGATGGTATGTATTTAATTTTTTGAAATATTTTTACAAGAAAATATGTATTTTTATCAATATCTTAGCAATTTTAAGAAGTAGATATATAAATCTATATTATATTTAGATAGCATATCAAAAGATCTTTTTAACAATTTCAAAGTCTACTATACATTCCATTTAAAAAAATGCAATTTATTACTGTAACTTGAAAAATATGTCAAAAATTATATAAGAATATATCTTAACATTTCCAATATATTTCATACAAAAGAAGTTATGGAGAGGAATTGAAAATAATGAAATATCAATTTTATTTTTTTGACAAAAACTGAAGGAGATATTGAAAATATAATTTTGGAATTGTAATCTACTCAGAAAGGGAGCACAGGAATGTCAAAACCCAAAGATCATATCTCTGCTCCTTATATGACAAATCCCCAAATCACAACAAAAATGGGAAACCCTGTACAGCACATTTGACCTTGTACCTGAAGAAAACCTTTTAGTGTTAAGGTGCTTTTTTAAATTTTTAAACAAAAACAAATCACAGGGTGCTAAATCTGGATTATACTTTGAATGTTGAAGCTTAGTGAATTTACATTCTTCAATAATGCGTTTAACTGCTCGAGCCTTATGCACCCTATACTTCTTATGCAAAAGTAAAATTTTCTCTCTCCAATGTATTCAACCAACAAAACATCTTCTATATTGCAAAACGCAGTTGCCATCAATTTTCCACCAGAAGACTGTATTTTGGACTTTTTTGGTGGTGGAGAACTCCCGTAAACACACTGTATAGATTTCCGCTTTGTGAGAGGATCCCAGTGATAGACTGAAGTCTCATCACCAGTAACAATTTGCGAAAAAGGTTTCCATCACCTTGCAGAGCAATTAAATTTCCTTAAAAAATTTGTTTTCTCATAAACTTTTACTCTAATAATATAATGAGAAATTGGGCGTATTCATATTTAATCTAATAATTTAAAAGGTCTTCGCCCAAATTGATATTTTATTTAAATTAACAATTGTTTCGGCAATTTTAACTTTTCTTAAAAAAGTAATAATTATTTCATGTTACAAATATAACACTATAAATATAAAATGAATAATAACGATGTAAAAATTAATAAGAAAATTTTTGAAATTAGAATAACAAATTTGTTTTTAGAACAAAAAATGAACGAGGATGCTTTGAAAACTTTGCGAAATGAAGCAGAGATGGTAGCATTAGTTCGAATAAAATATATGCAATAGTCATGCACACAAATGTCAAATGTGATATTGTTCTGTCAAGTAGTATCAATTTGGCATCACTTTGAATAAAGCTAGTTGTGCAAGTGTTGCAAAATAATGGATAAAACTGAAATGTGGGCTGTTATCAAATATTTTGTAAAAAAATGTTGGAAGGCAACAGAAATTCATAAATATATGCAGGATACTTTAGGAGACTCTGCTCCTTCATTTACAACTGTGCATAAGTGGGTGACGGAATTTAAACATGGTCATGAGAGCTTGTTGTAACAGTTGAAATTGTCAAGAGTCCACAATAAGGTTATGCAGAATCGTTGATTAAAGGTCTCCGAAATTGCTAAGGATATAGGTATCTCAGATGAAAGAACATTTCGTATTCTAACTGGTGGAATTAGAGATAAAAAAGCTTTTCGTAAGATGGGTGCTGTGCATATTGACAATGGATCAAAACCTTCAGAGAATGAGAATTTCGTCACCTTAATCCTCAAAAAGTGTAACTCCACATTTGGTCCAAAATGAGACATTATGCCATCTTATGTAACATTGTGCAATGGATCTACTAGAAAAACCCCATAAGTTGTCACAAGACAAAATCGCAATAACGCATGTGGCAGAAACACCAGTGTTTTAGCAACGGCCGGCAAAACTACAGTGGAGCGAGGCGTGGTTCTCCTGTACTGCGAAGCTAAA
>JAHWXV010004756.1:0-10093 GCA_024586415.1 Phrixothrix hirtus | reverse complement strand
ATATATATATATATATATATATATATATATATATATATATATATATATATATATATATATGTTTGTTTAAATGACGTTTATTTTAAGCGAAATGATCCATTTAAGTTCGTAACCGATTATAAGATTTCTGATTTCAAAGAAATAGTGTTGCAGTAATTCCGGTTCGATTGTTACATGCGTTTTCTTGATTATTACAAGATATTTAAATATGTAATAAGACTAATTTATAATCTGGCACGTTTAATAAACAGCTGCGTGCTTAAAAATAGATCTAGTCTGTTGTTCCCCATTGAAATGCATATTTACCAAATAGCGAATTCTTACAATGCGTAGCTTTATCTACAAAAAAACCGCTTGCATTGCCATCGCAACTTGTGGTTACATATTCAAACTTAGTGGAAACTAGTAAGATGTTATTATCTTATGCTATAACTTGTCGGTTTAACATATTCTTATTGTCAGCAATTCCTAGTAAACATTACATAAGTTGACGTTACTCAAACTTTAAATAAGCGATTAGGCCGGCAAAAATCAGTGAAATCTTTTATTTCGTCATAAACCAAGAGTTTTTTAACCGTAGTCTGCATTGCATTTTTCAGAATGTCGTATTTTTTAAAACTGTGAGAACTGAAAAGGGTGCCTAAAGCACATTTTGGTTTTCCTGTCGATCATAATCTGTCTAAGCCCATTTAAACGAATCAGATTTTTCTGTCAGTTACAATAATCTATCTTTTAAAATACGTTTAAAGTTTAAACAGTAAATCAAAAATCTCAAATCTGTATGCGAAACTTTTAAGAACTTTTAACCTGCATAAACAATCAGATAAGATCCTTACAAATAATTTTACTTAAGAGGATTACGCCAACTGCAATTGTATTCATTTTGAAATGTAAATTTAATGCTTTTCTAGGAAAGTGTTGCTAGGTATGTATGTATAGAAATGTCGCGATTTGTTTACACTTAACCATTTGTGGGAAGCATTTTGTTCAGTTGAAAGACTGAAAGAAAATATTGTATACTTTCTCTAAAAGAGGGGCAGGTCTTGTTAGATCTCTACTCGAATTCACACCGACCGATTCTCTGTCCGAGAATATATTGCATTTAGCTTTACCTTTAAGATCTAGCTATATTATGTAAAACTAAAGAACGACGCTTTACTAATTACCGTTTCCGCCGATTTGTTTCGATTATAATATTAAAACCGTCGTCTCAAAAATAAGAGACGAAGCTAGTTCAGTTATCCGAAAGGGTGAAACCCCTTTATACCAACCGCCGTCCTGCAATTTTTATATTCGAGAATGGATGCGTTGCTTTGTAGCAGTCCCGTCTTGATTATAAAGAAATACAGAACGCCTGAGTTTCGAGTTGATTCTGTAGCGGAATCTCAGACGTTACCGTAACCTGTATATGGCGTCGTCATCAAGCATCTTTTCGTTGCTGAGTAGCAAAAGTCTGTTTGACGTCGGTTGTTTAGTATATCTTCATCCACCGAGTGGCATTGGTAGCGAGTGGAGAAAGATATTATTACCCGGACTTCCTGATCCTTACACGAGGGAACTCGTTCGCATGCGATGCAGTCCCCTGCGCGCCTCGAGGAAGACTGAACTGTACTAGCGGTAAGTGACAGGAATGCAGAACGATCTCCGGGCGGTGAGCGTATTCTGTAAATAGCCTAAGTGGCGCCACGCGCCAATAACGATTTAGAGAACGCCTTTCCGCATTGAATATTTTAATTTTGATTATTATTTGTAAATATGTACAAATTTCCGAAAACTGTTCGGTTGAGTTATTATTTTATTTAGTGTAAATAAATTATGTTTTGAAGGTTTTATTCATCTTATTATTACCGCCGAAGTTACTGGTATTAATTTAATGAAAATGAATTTATGTAAAAAGTTTGTTTCACACTAGAAGTTGAGACCACCCTCGTCGGTCGCAATATTTAATACTTAAGCTTTTCCATTTTAGGATAACCAATTACAGCGTACTCGAAGAAGGCCTTAGGCATACAAACGACCCCTATAGCACCGTACTGAACCTACCCGCTACAAGTGATCCCGGCTGCTAAAATATAAATTAGTTTTTTTCTTGGAACCGTTACAGTATTAATTTCTTTAGATGCAGTTTCTTTGTTTATAAATATTTCTGTTGAATTAGTTATTAAAATTATACAAACAATTGGGATCTTAGTTGTTTGTTTGTTTGTTTTTGTGGCTGAGGGTTCGGGATGCGGAATTTCCCTTGCCCTTCTTGGACTACAACTGTTATATAGTTATTTCGCAATTCCTACTAGAATTTTGCGGAATCTCGAGGAGTTTCGCCGCCAAAACGTACCAAAATCATAATAACACGGGACCTACGATTTTACTTCCTTATCCGAGAAGAACGCATGTTTTTTAAATTTTTCTCCGCTGAAAAATTTATCGATATCGATCGCGTTTGAACCCGCGTCCCTTGTGTGTAGAGGCAAACATGCTAACCACTACACCAGTCGGAGCCGGGGATCTTGTTAAAACCAATTGTAATTTTACCTTGTCCAAATTTATAGAGATTATAAATTTTATTTTTGATACCACTTATTTTAGTTTTCAAAAATATATATTATGCACAAATATTTGGGACGCCTATGGGTATTTAGTTTGAACCCAATTTTTGCAGATTTAGTTATCCTTTAGCTTTAATAAGCCTAATTATAATTTCCTTTTTATTTTTCATTACGTGGATGACATCACTTGTTCAATTCTAATTAATAATAATGATTACAATCTTAACATTTTAATTTACGATAAACATATAAATTTTACAATCGAGCATAAAAATAATAACATTTTAATAAATTTTCACATAAAATAAATTATGATAATACCAAAATTTTAGTTTCTGATCTCGAGATGTGTTTCATTAGAACCTTAAATAATTCAATGAATTTTAGAAGTAACATAGTGACAGAAAATTTAAGTAATATTTATGCATTTATTCTGACATTTTGTGATAAATAGGAGTAATGCAATAATGTAAATTATACAGTTTGTTCGATTGTAACTTATATTTTCTAATTATTAACATAAATTTTGCATTTTGGATTTCTACGACATTTTAAATTAAATTAGATTTTAGATCAAAGTAGTTTTTGTTTATGATTTGTTAAATTTTTTATTTCAAACAAATTATACAAATAACATTTTATTTTAAGTATTATATAATAGTTTAACTCACATATGTAAGCTTTTATTATTAGTTTTATTTTTTAATTTTATTAATTGCATTATTCCATTCTATTTTTAATTTATCTTGATGAAGCAAAAAATAAATTTGCGAAACATTGGTCTAATATAAAGAGTAACTTATTTGAATTTGACCAACTATTCATGTATTATTAAGTTGCTGATATAAATAATACAGTATGTTAATAGACAATAAACAAGCATAATTTGATAAATCAAAGTTATTCTTCCAATCAATTCAAAGAGAAATTTTCCGTACCTAATACCATTAATATAAGTAGATCAATTTGGAGAAGGACGCATAAATCTAATGGGTAAAATAACATTTAACTAGTGAAAATTAAATTACAGTATTGATTATGTTGTATAATTCAACGTACAGTTTAAATATTATAAAGTACGTACAATTCAATTAAATTGAAATAGCAATTATCAAAATATACAAAGCATTAAATAGTATATAAAAAATCTGGTGTGAGGCAACACACAACTTACTCTTACCCATTTTAAATTTAATAGGAAGTTATCGACATTAGTTACTTTCCTATACACCTACACTGAAAACTCTAAAATGAATTTATAATTTCCTATGAATATGCACTAACACTCCCAGTTAATAATCATTAAATCATTAAAATATTAATTTATATTCACTTTGGGAACGACAATGGCAACGGTCACCTATCTAATTAACTTGTTACACGAAACATTGCTTAATTCCGGAGTCTTTCATCGATAACTCGCTCCATCGAATTTTCTCAGAGAAATCGATTAGTTCTGTCAGCTCTCGCTGTTTTTTGTTGTAAATACGTTAATTTAATTATTAAACCATAAGTAAGCATTACGACTTACATTATTTACTTACAAGAAGTTAATTAAAATCAGATTTAATTCATAAGTTATTAAAACATCCCTTTATTTAAAGAATAATTTGACTTTCATATTGAACTATTTTAATGCACCTCGTATGTACACAAAATTAATATTTTAAAATCCGACACAAATATAGAATTCAATTCAAGGGTATAGACGCTTACGTCATCTTTATGTTTATAATATGCAACAACATTGCATAAAAGTACTTTTTCAAGAGTAAGAAATAGACCGCTGGTTCACATGACGCTTAAGTAAATAATGTATCTTGTAAATACAGAAACGAATATAATATTTAGCAGGAGAATTGGAATATTAATTTACGAATCAGGTTTAGTGTCGCCGTGTGGAGGTCAACCTTGAGCTTGCTCATGCAAAGTATATGTAAAGATTATTTTCTTGCTGGATGCTAAGAAATGTATGATCTAATCCGAGGGGAGGGAGGTACAGAGCCGTGAGAACGAATTCGTAGTGCGGGGTCCAGTAGTAGAGCAGTAGTAATACAGGTACGCTTGTGTTAAGTAGCGTAAAATTTTAAGTGCTTGTTCGGGGGTGCATTCTTTCTTATAGGGAAATAATATAGGCCATTATTGAAGTATAAAGTATCTGAAAAGGCGTCCGTCCATATGCAGTAATATCCAAGTAGTTGGGGATCTCCCTTTCAATAAAAGAGTGGCCAACTTAATTATTATCATCCTAACCAAAAGGGGTTTATCTATCCTAAAAGTAAGGTAGTAGCACGTCCATTCCGAAACTTAGCAAAGGACTATTTTTGCTTTAATCCGTAGCTAACAAATTACGTGCCATCACCACTGACCTAGTTTTGGTTATGTAAAATAACATAAAATTTAGTTAAAGGACGTAATCATTTTACATAAGTATTCAAGAAATAAATGAATTACCGACTTACAATATTTACCGTAGCAGTAAATCAGAATTGATTCAGTAAAACATTTTACAATTAGAATTTCAACCATCTATGTTAACTGTGTGTATTATATTTCCGTTTACGCTTTAATTTGTTAATTTTACATGTATCATTATTTAAAATACCTTGGGTACCCATTTTGTTTATACGTTATTATGACGTTTCTTTTCCTTTAAATATTGTTATGTCGTTGACAAAAACCTAGAGCTCATTTCTAAACTGGTTCCATTATTCAAGCCTTCGAGTTGTAACAGCCAGCTGGTTTTTGTAAATAAACCAACACAAGCCTAGTTTTTTGCTAACTAATGTTCTGTGTCTTTAGAATGTAAGTTTTACCTAATTTCATACCTGATTTCTGATTTTATTTATGTATACATATGTGTGTATTTTTGTGCAAATTAAAAACTATATAAAACTGTTCTTGTGCTTAAATTTTAGTTTTACAGTACGCGTACAAGAAGTTAATTAGTAATTTGCGAATTGTTAAAACTAAAGGTCATAAAGCATTTATTTCTGAGTAAGATTAACCTTTCTCTTTAAAAGAATTTAAAGTTCAATTAATTAATTAAATCATATACCGGGTGGTCAGTTCTGAAACCAGTCCGTAGTTATTTTATTCAATGCACATCACGCTCTCAATTTTTGCAAGTAACGTAACTAATAGTTGAATCTTCAGTTAGCAGTATTTCATTGATTCTTATATACAGAGTGATCATAAGTAAATGAGCATCTTTAGCATTAAAACATTTCTTTCAGTATTAATCCAGTATCTGCAGTACCGTTAAAGTGTCTGCCCCGTTTGAAGGTAGGTCATTAAAATCGTGACATATAGGGTGTTTCCCAGACACCGCCTGTTTGCAGTTTGTCTTGAGAACAGTGGCGCCCACCTTTTACCGATTTAGACTTACTATTTCTATAGTGTTTAGCCTCTAGAGTACCGATGAACCACATCTCGCTCCACTGAAGCTTTGCCGGCCGTGGTAAAACACTCGTGATTTCTGCCACATGCGCTACGGTCAATTCAGCCTGTGACAGTTCGTGCAAAAGAGCATTATAGGCGTAAGAAACATGGCAAATCTAAAAAAATATTGAAGTAGCTTTCAAGAAAATCGCAAAAAACTTAAAAACCGCAAGAATAAAGTGGCACCTCCGGTCATTTTATTTTAACAAAATTTTTATTAGGACGGTCAGGAACATAATAAACTCAAATATAAAGTTTCACTTTCCTACAACATTTGGTTTTCAAGCTACATTAACCACACACGTACACACAGCCCAATTGCTAAAAACATGTTTTTCGAATTCAGGGGACCTGACAATGTGTATAGGCGTTAAACACAGGACATCGAAAATTTTAACCGAAAACATAACTTTCTACTAATTTCATATAAGTAAGAGAAAGTAAAACTATATCCTTTAAATCAATAGCTAGGTATCTAGGTATTTCATATACATCCGCAGAAATGTGAAAGAAAACTATTTTATGTATAACACAATTTATGATTTGAAGATAATTAAATAAAACCTCATGTGTAATATTACGTTCTACAAAATCTATTAACGATCTAACTAACGTGTACCAAGCTGCAATTCCGAATGACAAGAGAAATGCATTTTAATTGCATGCTACACGCTACATTTTGAACTAAGTAATAATTATTTTTCTAAAGATAAGCAAAGTTTCGTTGATTACTTTGTCTGTTGTTAAATTAATAATTAACTTAAAATTGACATTCCATTAACTAAGTTCCATTTTTCTATAATTTATGCTCTGATGATATAAGCAATCCATTCCCGTAATGTAAGCAAATAAATAATTTCCTATTTGAACATTATTTTTTTTAATACCTAAATTCTGGATATTAATATCCGATAATATCAATAGAATATTACTTATTTAATAGTAGAAAAATATATAAAATATATAGATGTAATAATACATACTGTGTTTCAGCAAACCATATTTAATTTAACGTCGATATTTCGTATACGGCTGTATACTTCGTCAGACTATAAGACGTAAAATATATAAAATTATTTTGGCATTAATGACAAGATTAAAACTAAAAACAATTTGTGACGACCTTTCGGTTAAGCAATTGCTTTATGTTGAATAACTCAATTTTTAACCTCCTCTATGACTTAAGGTCATCATAAGATATGTTTGCATTGAACTAATTTCTAGTCCAATTGGCCTTCAGCTAGTTTATTTTCAGTCGGAGGTTTATGGGTGAATTCGAGTGTGCTCGTTGTTACAGCTAGTAAGAGGGCAAAGATTCGACGGCATTGTAAGGCTACTTTTGAGTGTAGCTGTGTATACTATTAATTCGGATATTTTACTCTTGCCTGTATAACTAGGCGAATTCTGGTTAGTCGTTCAACTCAAATAAACAAACATGCATTTCTATTCATATATTTACAACTATGTACAATACTTTGACATGAAAACCCAGTGTGTTATTGTGTGTATTTCAATCGTATGTGTCATGCAATTTATATGGGTTGGCATTTAGGATATATGGGGATTAGCACTAGGTAATGTTAATTAGTATTTATGATATAGATAATTAATTCTATGTCGTAGCGTAGACAGAGGAATTGAAAAACGTTCAAAGACCTTTTCATACTACTTCCAAGGGTACAATTATGCATGCGTGTTTAAAATGAAAAACGTTCAAATGTAAACACACATCATCTTTGCCGATTGTTCTGGTTATAACTAATGGCGATTGAAAAACGTTCATATCCCATTGTTAATAGCAAAACTTGGATGGGGGGGGGGGGCAAAGCCCTATTGTAATCCCGACTAGGTCTAGAAGATTCTGCAGAGATATCGGCCCAGAAAAACGTTCGTGGACTTGCTCTCTACTCCTTAATGAGGGATGATAAAAGGTTTATGGATCGGAAGGAATATTATAAAGGCAAGGCTTTTGAGAATTAAAATTGTTCTAAATTTTCTTGCTTACAATTGTAGTATTTGTACTACTTCTCAAATCTCTTAACAGTAAAGTTTAAGATAAGGAATATAAATATTTAATTTAAAAATATGAATATGTATGCCATCTGTGTGTGGGGTTATGTTTTCATGTATGATTTGTTTATAATTTTAGTTAAATATTACAGTTTCCTTTTTAACATTAAGAATTCATTCTATTCGTAAATACTAGATGGCCCTAATGGTACTAACTATTAATTATATATTTTCAACCTTAAAAATATATAATTTTTAATTACATATTTTAAATTGATATCTTATAATAATTTATCAATTCTTTTATTATTAAGAACGTTCATGTTTATTAATCAATTTTACTTATTCTATAAATTAATTTCTTATATAAATGATGTGTTATCAATTCTTATCTTTTTTAATTAGTTACATGTATCTAGAATTTATATACATAAATTTAGAATTTAATGTAAATAATAATAATTGGAAGGCGTGACAAATTAGGTTAAAAATAAACATTGCAACTAAGATAATGGAAAATTTTAATATATACAACAAATCAACAAAACATCATTATGTGCAAATATTGAACAAAAAGGAATAACTTCTACTCTAAGGGAATTTGTATCAGATTTAAAATTCAACACTTTACCAATTTTTCGAATATAGAACATTTCCAAAATTAATATCTCTTTATAATTACTACAAAAATCCAAAATTTCGATATTATTGAAATCAATTTTATGATCGAGTTCATTAGAATGGATTGCAGGAGCGCATCTTGTTTTATTAAGCATGCAATCGCTTCTGTGCAAAGCCATTCGAGTTTTAAGCCACGTCGACGTTTGTCCAACATAACTGAAATCACAACCCAAACAATTAATTTTGTAAATAATATTTGATTTAAATGATGTAGGAATACTGTCATTTATACTGGTAAAAAAATTGCCATTATTATCGAAATAAACAACAATTTTTAAATTTTCAACGCTATCAAAAATTTTTTTAACAAATTTCAGGAATATAAATTATATCACTTTTGTTATCATTATCTCGATTATTTTGAACACTTTTCCTAAAAATTAATCGACAAACTAAATTGTTAGGTTAGTCGTGGTTAATTAAAATTTTGATTAATTTGTGTAAATTATAATTGATTAAAGAAGAATAAAAAATTATAGTAATTCTCTTCTTTAAACCTAAAATAAGATTTTTCTTAAAATGCCAAGGATGGTTAGAAAAATAATTTATATATCTACCAGAACTAGCAGGTTTGATATACCAATCTATAATTATTGAACTGTTTTCATCTCTGATTAATTTCATATCTAAAAAAGGAACGCTTCTGTCTTTCTTATATTCTATTGTAAAATTAATATTAAAATTTATGAGTTAAAAGTGTTAATAATAATAATATCAATTTTATCAATTCGAGCAGCGCAAATTAAATTGTCGACAAATTTAACAATGATAGATAAATTAAAATCAAATTTAGATAAACAAACCGAAAGTAAATCATCAAGAACCATTTGAGCCAAAATTGGACTTAACGGAGAGCCCATTGGAGTTCCAAATATTTGCAAATAAAATTGTTTACTGAAAACAAAATAACTACTATCAAAGACAAACTTAATTAATTTTAAGAAATCTTTCAAACTAATGTTACAAAGAAGTTAAATGAAATTCCACTTTTGTTCAATAACTTTTAAAACTTCGTCTGAAGATATTTTAGTAAAAAGAGAAACAACATATAATTAAAAGAGAACATCATCTAAAGGTAATTGAAAATCATTAAACTTTTTAGAAAATGTGATCGAGCTTTTATATTAAAATCAGTTATATCACCACAACACATTTTCAAAGTTTCAGGCAACCATTTCGATAACTCACACGATGGTGAAATAATACATGCTACAATAGGTTTTAATGGGACATCAGATTTATGTATTTTTGGTAGGCCATAAATTTTTGGAGAAACACTATTAGATTAATTAGAATTACGAGGCATGTTTTTTACGTAAGTATCGTTTTGAAATTCCTCCGCTGCAGCGCTGCGGACGGTGTCGTGCGCATGCACACTGTATACCTACATCTGTTGGCAAGCGACAGCCACCATT
>JAHWXV010004739.1:0-10446 GCA_024586415.1 Phrixothrix hirtus | reverse complement strand
CACAATCGATATTCAAATCCAAAACGTCGAATACCTTATCATTGCAATAAATTACTTAATTTGCCCACAATTGATCCCGTCCTGTAAATTCCATTAGAAAGTTTTTGGACATATATATTACTCACGGTTTTGGTTTTTATAGAAGGTGAAGTTGTCGCTGCTGAGAATATGGAAGTAATTTCGTCAAATTCACTAGCTAAAACTTCGTCCAAAATAGATAATAAAACGTCGTCTAAAGCTAAGCCCAACCTAAAATAATTTACCTTGCTGTAGTCTTTGATAAAACGAACCGCATCGACTTGTATCTTGTTTGGCTTTTCTAAGGAATATTCTTAAAGAACGTTATGATTTCGTAAAACTAGCGCAGCTATGCATAAATGGTCCTGGAAATCATCTTTCAACAGCCTGAATTTCGAAATTTTTGTGTCGCACCTGTGCCAACAATCACTATTCGCCTTGCATTTCGAAAGTCACACAAATTCGCCGCCCACACGTGAAACTCCTTCACATCACAATGTAAGAATATCAAATTTATCACCAAACATATAACCGCAACCTTCAGTACCCAAACTATTTAACTCTTCACAAACGTCGTTGTGTACCCCTGTAAGTTCTTCGGCAACAGCAGTTCTGCCTACTGTACTTGTTCGATTGCAAAAATCACCGTCAAATTAAGTACTCGTTGGCGCTGTCATTAACGCCGCAAGTCACCCTTCATTCAATGTCGCGTTGCCCTAGAATAAAGGCCTGTGTTCCTTTTGCGGGCATTGCTCAACCGCTTACAAATTCCAATGGGAATATTATCTTAAACTATCATCCATTTTACACCTTGAACGTAATCACTTCTAAATTGTCATTGACGTTTGATAAGTGTCAAACTCTTTCTTAGAGATTTTATTCTCGTTGATTCTACTTTTGACACACCATCACTTATTGATGATCTCTAGGTACGAATCTGACTACATTGGTAATTTATGGTTTACCTACGTGAACAGCACACATTCGCCATTCCTGTTATACACAGCGTTCGGTCATGTGAATATCGATCCCACTCCTCCACAAATTTGTAAGACAACTGAAAAACATTTTTATAAAATCCTGCAAATCGGTGAATAATATCGTCACATTTCAGGCCCAAAGGGATTGAATTTCGTTTTAACTCGTTTGTGTCGTTCACCATGGTGGCCTTTGGGAAGTTGCTGCGGAAAGTTGTAAATACCACCACAAACGGGTTCTTGGTCAGCACATTCCGACATTGATTCAATTCCACGCTCTTATTGCTATAATTGAGCCTATTTTTAATTCTAAACATCTCTTCGCCATGTATTGCAACCGCTACACACTTCCTCAATGGACGTCCTCTTCCTTTGTTTCCAAAATTGAATTTGCGTTCTACACACCAAAAGCGTCTGAAACATTACCAAATGCTTCAAGCTGTGTCCCAAGCCTTTTGGAGACGCTCAGTCAACTATTTACCCACGTTGCAGCAACAATCAAAGTGGAATACTTCAATGCCCAACCTTCAGGTAGGAGATTTGGTTCTCATTTCTGAATCAAATACTCCGCCGCTCCTGTGGCCAGTTCGTCGCATTACGAAAGTTCATCCGAACAAAGATAAGCAAGAATACACACAACTTGTTGACAAGCTGTATTTCCTGCCCACCTTTCAACGTTCAATAATTCTTTTGTTGACCCAGTTTGGTTGGTTCAATGCGGGGAGGGTGTTCACGCCTTGCTTAAAATTTTGACGTAAGTTTTTTGCCTATGAATAAATCCTACAAGCTTAACATAACTCTGTATTAAAATGATCTATGCGCACAACACTTTTTTAATAAAATTTTATAGTCAGTGCAGTTTTGATATCAAAACCGTCAATGTCGCTTGCTTTCACACAAAGTGTAACTTTTGTTTGAAATTAAAACGTTTATGTTTGATAATCGAAGTAATTAGTCAATTTTCAAGTTGCCGGACTGAATACGCTACTTTTTGAGATGCACAAGTATTCACACGTCTTGCAGTTTAAGTTGTGCAGTTTTTTAATTACAACAGAAATACCTAAATTGAAAAGTATCTTGATGTTTTGCAAAATAACCTCTTTTGATATGTGTACTACATAAAGAAAAAATTGAAGACCTACATTAATCATCTTAAACACAACTCTTGAACCTCACTTGTTATAATCGTAGCTGTAGCAAAAGTTTCAACTAACTGTGTATGTTTCACTACAGCTGCAAAACCGATAACAGTTACTCACACTGCGCTACTTTTCAGACTGTGCGCAGCAAATAAAAGTGGGAGCATATGGTGCTATTTGGATTGTATGGGTGTTAACTTAACTTGCAGTTTAAATTGCACAGTTTTTTTATTACACTGGCAGCAAAAGTAGCTGTGTGTGAACATATCTTAAGGTCTTACCGCACCAACTTGCTTAACTGTTGTTATCGTCTAAATGTAATAAAAATATCTGTTTACGCTATTTAAAAGACGTTTATTATTTAAAAGATGGTGCCGTTACCCATGCTAGTACCTTCAGCGACTAACCCAATTAACTTCTACGATGTGTAAAGCAATTATTGAAACAAGGTTATTATTCAGAAGACTATGCGGTGCATCATCCAAGAATATATCACGGCCAATCTTGCTTAGCTTTTGTGATGGTTGTAAATTGAAATGGAACTCCATTTATTAACGTAGCTCTAAAGTACGATTTGGAGAACGAGATTGGGTTCACTCGCTTCAACTCTTAATTATTTTAATAATGGAATTATATAAAATCAGCTTTGCTGATTTTTGTAACCTTAAAGTCGCTACACATTGTATATTTCGTTTTACGTACAGATTAGTATACTGAAGAACACAGCTTTAAATAAACGCATGTCTTAAGCGGAAGAAGAACAATAGTAAGTAGTTATAGTCGTAAATAGTTGTAAAATGTTATGTAATTTTTTTACGGAATTAAGTTCAAATCTGTATAATATAAATCTAAAGAATAACAAAATTAGATCTAGGAATTAACTAATTTTATTATATTACCATAAAATAAACAATAAATACATTATCTCAGTTAATCCAATAGCAACTAGAATATTAAACGAATTTTAAATTTATTTACTTTCAGGCTAATTAAAATCTCTTGCACAATTTCCATTCAGTTATATAGTATGTTATATTTGCATTTGCTATTAGTAGCGTGTGATAATTTGAATATATAATTGGGACACATAGGAATGTGTAAAAGATTAAGTAAGTACGTTGTAAAACTGAATTAATATAACTATTACGTGTGATTATTTTAAAACTCTTGAATAAACAGTTAGACAATAATTGCAAAGATAAATGCTTGTTCAACTATAAATAATACATACCAAATAGTTTTAAAATGGGAACATACAGTTTTCCTTAAGAAGTAAGGAAAAGGTGAATAAGAGTCTTCAACTAATCACCGAGTCTTGCACTAACCTAGAAGTTTTCAGCTACCCACTAACTATTAACTACTTAAAACTATTATTGACTTGTATCAATTCTGTTAATGTTAAGTGAATCATTTAATTTTTAACCTTAATTATAAATAAATCCCGAAATTGCTGGACTATTCCACTAAAATACCAATGGTTGTAATAATTTAAAGAAGATCCCAATAATAGTGAACTTCAACTACAATTATTATCTGAGAACCTTCCATCCAACGCAGTTATTACAAGCGTCCTCTTTCAGAAATGCATCTTTCAAGTTTCCCACTTGCTTTCTGAGCTTTATTTTAGCTAAACAGTTATTACACTTTGATACATGATTTTGAACCAATCGATATAATCAATCTTTTTGCTGTATGATGACAATTGAACTAAATTGCATATCTGATCCTTTATTTAGTAATAAAACGCCACATATAGTCATTTGTTTCCATGAATAAAGCGACAATTTTAATTTCAAGGGATTAAAATTTTACTTTGATCCCAGGGGAGATAAAATAAACAACATAACAAACATAAACGAAGTAAATCCATAGCAACAAAAATTAATCAATTAAAATTGCATATTGCTGTAGCATGCTAAATGGAGAATAAAGCATGGACATATCGGACGAGTATTCAACCACGACCGGTAAAGCTACAGTGGAGCAAGGCGTGGTTCATCGATACTTTCGAGGGTGAACACTGTAAAATTACTCAAATTCGGAAATTGGGGGTGCTACTGTTTTCTAGTCCAATACTGCAGAACAATGTTAGTTTACGGGAAACATCCTGTATATCAAGATACTTTAAATTTACCTTTAGGGCGGAGAAAGGTACTCAATGGTAATCCAGATGCGATAAATGGTCTAGTTCGAAAAAAATGTCACTAAACGTCTGTGGTTAATAGTTGTAATTCCTCGGCTATATAAGAAAGTTGCAAATACGTACGCCACCAAGGACCGTCCACCTTGTATGTTACTTTATTAATAACGCTTAGATTGTTAAATGAATGTTTTGTGTGCGTAATCAATTCGAAGTGAACGATAATAAGCGATCATTTCAAATAAGTTACTCAATATGAAATAATATTCAGGTAAATCGAATGCAAAATCGAACAACTTATATTCGGATGCTATAAAACTGACTTAGTAATTTTATTAAAGCTATTACTGCGAGAGTTAGTACTTTTAGGCACATGCACTATGGTAGGTGATTTTTAGAACTTATCACATGTTATTGGAATGAAACGAAAGATACACTAAACAAATTTATAAAGCAACGTAATATTGGTCCACAAATTACAGGTGTATAAACGAATCGATTTGACTATTAAGTAATTCTTAAGTTAGCATACAATTAATTCAAAATATAAAAGATTGGCTGACAGGGGAGTTTTTTTAATTTATTTTGTAAAGCTATTTACAATTTTATTAAGGAAAACATACTTAATTAAAAATACTTGAATTTATTAATGGAACTTAATTGTCGTTCGTAGCGGTTATAACAGAAAAGGAATTTGTAATAGCCATTGATAGGTTAAAACACGGGTAATTAGTAATTCAAAACGATATTTAAAGAAGCGGTGGTCATTTGAAATACGTAAAGTATTACAAGTTATGTTGCATTTTAATTAAAAATTACGTTAACAGTGCTTTTTAACTGAATGATGTTTAAATTTATTTCATAACTAAAGCGAATTCGACCGTCGGGACTTAATTTATGACTCTACGTTAACTTTCGTGGAGATTAAATAATGAGATAACGCTGACGTAGATAGTAATAATTGAAATGTTGATTTACTTAGAAGTGAAGAAAGATAACACGTATGGCATTTCCGAGCGGTTCCTGCTCCTTTGTACTCAAAATTTAGGTTCATGGAGGATTAAATGGAATTAAATCAATTGCATAAAACCATGTAGTCGTCTATGCCAAATATATTGGATTCCCAACCTCGGTAATATTTCCGGAGGTGAGATGTCTATATCTGGTCGGCAGGTATAATTATTAGCTTACTAAACAGAATAAACACTTCATCCGCAAAATAAACAATTAATCCTTACATGCTAGTCTTTGGTGCTTTTTAGAAAACTGTGCTTTAAGATACGGGAAACCGCGAACAGTATTGTTCAAACGTAACCACTCAATTCATTCTTTTTTATTTTTGCCTTACAGTATGAAGCCGTTACGGCTGCAGAAAATCCTCAACGTCAATGATAGATTTGAGGCCACGGTGTCCAATTGTGCTTTTAAGTTGACTGATACAGAATTTATTCGGTATGTATTTAAAACCACTCGATGGATATCTTTTGATGACTTTTCCTAACATTTCCAATTACTAACCCCGCGGTTAAATATTAAAAATGATTGCACAGAAATATTTCCTTTATCAAACCTAACATTATTTTGAAAATATAGGTAAACACAATTTACCTATTTTTCTCTATAATGTCATATTTACAAAGGGAAACTTCTCCTAAATTAAATTTATCTTATCTAAAGGGCAAATTTGATCAAATTTAATTCAACTTATCGAATGTATTCAAAATTAATTACACATAACTAACACAATTTGGTCAAGAAATTTATATCCTTTGACTTATTAATTAAGGATGATTAAATTTCACACCTGGAATAAGATAATTGCATTATTTTAACAGGTAATATATACATGGTGATGCGAAAGCAGTAGTAAAAAATATATACACGGTGATGCGTAATAAACAGCAAGAGCTGAAATTTAACTAGCATTTGCCGTGAAGTATACATGGATAAATCGAGTAATCTGTCAAAGTCGAAATCATGCAATTTTACTTTTTCCGACGTTTTTGAATTCAAACTTTTCGAAAGTGCAAAATATAATGTGTATAACGCGGGACTAAAATGATTTCTAATCCGTTGAGAAATTATTTCTTTCGCTATCTCTTGAAAAATAAACTTTCTCTGTCGAGACTTAAAAGGGGAACTTTAGTACCTTGGTATATAATATACTATTATTTGACTATTTATGTGGAAATTAACAGCAAGTCAATAAGGTAATTTCCTTGCTGTATTACTTTTTCGCTGCAAATGCGTAAAATTAAATCATATTGACTATTATGAAACAACTGCATAAACAATTGGTTGACTAAATTTGAATCAATACATAGCATATCAGGAAAGAAGTATTATACATCGAGATTTAAACCGGTTTAACAGATAGCGCATTCCTTCAAGCGGAAATTTCTTCAGGACTTATGGTGTTCATTATATATTTCTATGTCTCCCTAAGCACGGAATAACTCGATTATTCTATTTCATACGACATCTGGTTTAGTTTCTTAGTTCCATTGAATCTAATACGCTACGTTGTTCGACTGCTGCTACTGTTGCTAACTTCAGTTCAACTATATTAAAATAGTTAATTTATGTTGGTCGAACGGCCTCTTATTTTTAAAGCTTGGTGGTTCTAGCACATTCAACTAGAATAATTTAGTTCGTATTTTTAGGATTCCTACCTGCACTTACGGTCAACGGCTTAACATAATTCATTTTAAATGAGGGGAACTTATTAATTATGCAAAAGTCTAAATTATCAAATATGTTTATTTATAAATAAAAATGAAATGATTTGAATTTTACAACAATTAATGTACACGCTAACTAAATCTAGATTTCGTAATATTATTTGGATAAATGAAATGTTCAAACAATAAAAAAGTATATATCTATTGTATAAAAATATAATTTGAGAGCCATTTAACATCCAATTTCTTAATTTACATTAACTAGGTTTTTTGATGTCAAATTGTTTACGAAAAACTGTTTTAAATTTATTTATTCTAATTCTAAATTATTTAGTGCAAACTTCTGAATTTTAGTAAGAAGTTTAAATCCAGTTTACTGCTTTAATAACCTTTAGAAGTACAATGAATATGTGAAAAGTCCTTTATGTCGTGGGGTCAATAGTATTTGCATCTGCGTATTTGATTTTTCAATTTTAATCGCAGTTCGCAGCTAGGATAATGTAATCATTTGGAGCTAACCTCTCATTTCAAGTTCTTTGAAGATAAAGGTAATCTTATTTTCGGTTCATAACACTTATTATTTAACTGTAAAATTTACTTTATACTTATATTAATATGTGCTAGGCTCACTAAAAGATTACTCTGATTATGAATACGTCTTTGTAAAAAGGTTCTGAATTTGTCTAATTAGCGGCATTTTTCAGAACACTATACCATGTTTCATTTTGGCAAGTTAAATATTATTTTGCAACGAGGTTAATGCCGCACTATTATATTAGCTGCAGACAAATACCATAAAGTCGTGGTTTTCATGGCTGCAAACCCTTTTATAACTTCTTCTATTTTCGTTTATTTTCGGTTTCTATGGTTGTAGTTTAAACGTTAGCCAATCACATTCAAATTTTGTTTGTTAAAGTTTTTTTCACGAGTATTACATTTAACACTTTTGAACGTGACGATTTGTAGTTCTCGATATGTAAAATTTTAGTCTCTAATTCAACTTATTCTAGCTTTAGAAATTACAAAGATCTTTCAATTTAATTTTAGTCTTACAGATTTAAAAAGTTTTTGTTTGAATGACGTTTTGTGCAATTTAACGACAATTTGTCGTTGATAATTTGTTTTTTCTTGGAATATCTATCATCTCGTTCAATGTATGTTATCATTTTTATTAAGTTCTATACAGTTAATTATATGTTTTTATTGTTACCTAAGTATGTTTAGAGTTATTGACTATTTTCATAAACTATAATTGTTAAGCTTTTAGAAGGCTTAATTTAGAACTTAGAAATTGCAAAAAACAATGTCAATTTGTTAAATGCGCAATTTTATTCGTCGTCGATTTATTTAAGTTCGGTAACATCGATGGTCGTCTTTTAATTTAGGTTTTTAATAGCATCACATCCAATTTGCCGATTTTGATCTATTTCAAGTATTAATTTGCATTTCCTAGTAATGCTATTTTACTACAAGTTGTCTTAGATTACCTTAGAGACATTTTATACATGTAAGAATTATTCTGGTCATTTTACTCTAAAAATTATCTCCGTTATAATTTTCAAAGTAAAATTCCTATATTACACTTTAAATTGTTATTACCAACATTTTTGGTAGTAATTTTCGTTAAAATTATTAGAGTAATTCTTGCATGTATAAAACGACACTTAATGCTATTGTGATTACAATAAAATACTTTTTTACGATGTAAAGAAAATAGGTATTAAAAATACATTAATGCCCTGAGTTAAAAGCTAAAAGTTGAAATTGCAGAATGTAAGTCGATTAGAAGCTTAGTACCTTGATATCATCATTGAAGTCAGCGATATCTAAATCAAGGAATGTCCTAGAGAAAAGCCAGAGGTCTGCCTTTTTCGGACTTATATAGATATTCAACCCAAACGATTAGAGAATTTATTAGTTAAATAATTAGATGCATATTAAAGCTAATTACAATGAATTCTTTAATTTACTTATTTAGAGCGTTTAAAACCACAAATTTTTTGTGTAAATATTTCGTAATTAAGTATATATTTGAAAGAATGTGACATCACCATCTATTAAAATAAAATTGCCTTGAAATAGAGACTGAATATTAATCAAATCTCAAACTTATTAATGGCTAGAATTAGAAACAAATCTTGAAATAAATGCAAAATTTACAACTAAATGTAGGTAAACGCTTATGTTCGTCACATAATCGTTGAAAGAATGCTTAAACCATTGTTTTAGACTTGGACTGTTCTTCTTGAGTGAAATTTGTTCCCGACGATGTCACAATTCAAAAATTTGATAGCAATTATTTATTAGAATTTCTAAATGTAACTTTACATGTAATACAATTGCTTATGACCCAATCTTGTCCATATATGAATTAAATTTGTTGTAAAACGCACTGATAGTAAATTATTTACACATATATTTAAACGGTAACTTGATCTTACATAGTAGCATAGATAATGTATGCTTCTTGTGTAATTCTATAGTATTTTCATATAGTGGGAATATTAATCTCTTATTGCTTTTAATGATTATATATACATTAATTATTGTGCTGACGCTAGTAGAATAGGGTCAGCGCTAATTGCTTTTTAATGACAGTTCCTGGAATTGCTAATGGGTTTTTCGCATTCCAGAGCGATGAGTCATGGGAGCACCGCTAATTGTTTTTTTGATGATGTAGCGATCCAATATGGCGCGAATTGAAATACGCAGTGAACATCGCTCCTCAATCCAAGATGGCGCGGTCTGAAATACACGGTGAAGATCAGTCCTCATAATTTTTAAATGTTACATTTAATTTAAATAAAAATGCATTTAGTTTTTTAAAGTAAACTTCACATGAATAAAAATGTACTATTTTTAAAGAATTAGACTTGTATATATCTAATTTTAATAAAATTGTATTTAGTTTTGTAATAAATTTTACATAAAGAAAAAAGCTTGTATTTAAAGAATTACACTTGCATATATTTAATTGTAGATAAACATGCATTTTAGTTTTTTTGCAGTAAATTTCACATAAGTAAAAAGCCCGTATTTAAAGAAATAATTTGCACATATTTATTTCGGATAAAATGTATTTTTACATTATCGCATTTAAAGAATTATACTTGCACAATAAATTCTGCATAATTAAACGTATTATTTTTAATTCTCATCAGTGTAATAAAATATCTCTCTGTACTCGGGTAATTGTGTTTTATGAATAATTAAATGTATCTTTAATAAAATATTACAGGTATAAAAAGGATTTACAATAACTTTTACACGGATAATTAATCGTATTTTAATCCAGCGTCTTCCGCATGTAAGCTTATTGCTTTTTAGAATAGCTTAACATTAATATTTTTCTTAATTTACAATAAAATGTTAGTATATATGTGAACCCCGCTCATGGAGTATAAGACAGAGAGCGAAACATATATCTTTTCTCACTATTACAAATTATATATATATATATATATATATATATATATATATATATATATAAT
>JAHWXV010004702.1:0-11555 GCA_024586415.1 Phrixothrix hirtus | reverse complement strand
TATATATATATATATATATATATATATATAAAACCATAAATAACGTCCATGTCAGCATATTACAAAGTGTAACAGACCAAGAGTAGAAGTTCAAAGTCCAAGGGCAGGTGTAAGAACACAGTCCAAGGTCAGATCTGAGATCAAAGTTCAAGGTCGTATCTGAGATCAAACTCGAGGTTATGGTAATACCTTGACTTATATTTGAGTCAATGACCTGTTCTTGAACCAATTGTGGAGGGAAGTTATTGATCTATATATATATATGTCAAGGATTTCCCATAATTCCCTTCCACCACCTTAAAACACGTATAAATAGTGATAACTATAAGAATATGTTCACTTATATCTTAGACATGTGTCTCGAAGCAGATATATATCCTGTATCACATACTTATTCCAATTTTGAAGAGCGGTTATTATCTTTTATAAATTGGGAGAACATAATACCACTTATTGACTTAGCAAACGCAAGCTACTACTACTATCAAAAAGAGGATAAAGTGACTTATTTTTATTGCGGTATTACTTTACAGAACTGGGATGAAGACGATAAACCAACGACGGAGCACATCAAGTATGTACCGCATTGTCGTTATATAAAATTACTTCTTAGAGATCGAGGATACGATACTGTATTTTAGTATAATTTCAAAATGTTTATAATATACTTACTGCTAGTAATTATTGCTAGTTATATTATGTGTAACTTAGACCTATGAATAACCTGTATAGTTAGTTAGCTTTAGATAATGTTCTTTTGTATTACCTGATGTCTTTTGTTTAATATTTAATAAATTTTATAGCAAATAAAAAACATTCAATTTTAAAATCTTTATTTATCCTAACATTAAACTATAAGCTATATAAAAACTCTTAAACTAAAATAAGATGATCATGTCCTCGTTGTTGTCGAGCGATATATGTAAGTTATAGGAAATTAAATATGATAGTAAAATAGAAACATGTTACTTACCAAGTTCACAGTCATCGGCTGTATATAAAAATTGGCTGCATTGGTTGCACGTCGTGCATTTTGCAACCAACTCCGTGTGCGTATGTTTAATTTTAATTTGAACCAGTTTAACTATTGTCTTTAAAGTTATAAAGCATTCTTCACAAATGTTACCTCGGCACCTACATCATAAACTATCAAATCATACTGATACACATATCGATACATCTTTTATTTTTCTTCAGCTACTGATGTAATTAGGAAATCTCTCTCTATATATAATTAAATAGAGTCTTTAACTTCCATTTGCTGTAAAAGTCCAAGGTCAGATTTGAGATCAAAACCCGGGAATACATATGATCTTGAACTTCTCTCCTTGAAGATTACCTTCATACCTATCCTTGAACTTTGATATCATATCTATTCTCGGACTTTAACCTCACCCCTCGCCTTGGACTTTGGCAGCAAATAAAGATCAAGGGCTCTATCTAATTAGATATAGAGAGAGATATCCTAATTACATCAGTAGCTAGCGAACATCATTTCGAATTCAAACCAAAATGTATCGATGTGTAATACAATGCAACGTTGTAGTTTGATGCACCGATGCACATGGGATAGTAATTCCCAATTGTGGTGTTAATTATCTCAATCTATGTGAGGAATGCTTCCTATATTTAAGAAACATTTATAAAATTGCTCATTGCACCATCCGCCATAGGCATTCTACACTTATTGAAACCTGCCCTGTATGCAACCAATGCATACAGGCCCAATATCAGGCTGACGAATGTGAACTTGGTAAGTAAAGATTTCTAATGTAATATTGTGTTTAATTTTTTATAATTTATAGCACTCAACAACAACGAGGGCGTTCATATCACCTTTAGCGAATACTTTTGTTATTGATTTGACTTTGACTCAATTATGGGATCAATAACCTGACCTTGACCCAATTGTGGGGGGACGCTGATCTGGCCTTGATCAAATTGTGTAGGGGGTCAATGACCCGGCCCGTTTGAGGAGAAAATTTACTTGACCTTGACCCAATTGTGGAGGTCATTGACATGGCCTTGACCCAATTGTGGATCCATAACTCCCTTTCGCCAACTACTTCGGAGACACACATGTGAGCGCGCATACGCACGCACACACAAACATGCACGCGCGCGCGTACACATACACACACACACACACATACACACACATACACACACACACACACACACACACACACACACAGACAGACCATTTTCCAAAAACATGATTTTCGTACTCAGGGGACCCGCACACGTGTATTTCCACTAAAATTTCGAAATCGAAAATTTTGGATGAAAGAAATACTTCTTCTTTAACGTATATTTCATATAGAGTAAGAGAAAACAAAAATAATTTGCATAAAAAAAAATAATTTTAGTAAAAGTTAGCCATTAGGCACAATCCAATCTAGAAATGCTTAAAGTAAGATAAAGTCAAGGTGAATTGCAGATTAAATAGATGCTTTTAAAATAAGCATAAGTAGTAAATAAGAAAACCACCTTAAATTCGAAATAGGTGAATTTACACGAACTACAGGAAGACGTAGGGGACGTTTGAAAATGTAAGATTGATATTGGTATAACAACTCTTCCTACCTAGTAATCATGGACATCAAAAGTGCTTTTAAAAGCCGAAGCACTCAAACAAACACGCTATTATGTTGGTAAAGGTCCACGTAATTATAAAAGAAGTAATAAGTGTTAAAGAATTAGTATACACGAAAGCTTCGGTTGTTAAAGTTCGAATGTAGTTAATGAAAAAGATTGATCTAACAAAGAACAAACTAGCAGCTAAGCCAGGTGTACAATATCCAAACAGAGATGCAACTTGCAAGAAAGCATAAACTGAAACGATTAAAAAGGTTTCAAAATACATTCACTCACATTTATCAAAGATTAGCGAATAAACTAACATCAACTTGAAAGAACATCGCTAAGCCTTTATTTAAAGTACCATGAATTAACGCTTAAAAACCATTCATAAATTTAATAATATTACTGCTGGAATTTTACATTTAATTATTAGTTAAATAACCCTTAAATAGCATTCATGAATTTAATTGACTAATTTTATGAATGTAAATATCTATGTTTAAAAATTGATTACGAATTGCTTATTTATCGAGCAGGTGGATTAGGTTTAAACTGAGGTCACAAATGAGCCTTTAGCAAATAAGTTATACCATTGATCATGAACGGTGTGTTTCTGTGGTCATGTATCCTATGATATGTATCTCAAAATAAACGTAAATAATATTTTGATAATTTGTGGACACTATTTGCATATCTATATACGCAAAGGAAAATTGTGTATTACCTCACACCACATTGTTTTTTGTAGACTAAAACGTACATAATCGTCTACGTGCACGACCGTTTGCAGCTATGTTATATTTTGTGTACATTTTGGTACAATGCTACAGTTAATCAAGTTTATTTACGTAAGTGATTGTCTCAGAATAAAAAGTAATTGTTAATTTAGTTAACTTTAACTTTGAAAAATTGCATAAAATAATGTCTGATTACAAACACTATAGTTGCAATTAGGTTCTCAGTCATTCATACGTTCTTCGTTACTTCAATGCATTAGTTTTTATTTTCGTGCGTTCTTTGTGATTTGTATTTATGAGGTAAAATGCAGTTCATGGTTTTTGAATTAGTTTTTATATAATCACTGTTCGCCGAGTTTATACATAAATTGTAAATTTTTCTTTTTTAGCTACAGGTAAACCTCAATTTAATAACAAAATGAATTTTGGATGTTATTGCAAAATAATTGCAATCGAAGCACCTTGAATATATTTTACGTAGTTTGATACTATGCCGTTCCTTCTTAAGAAAATAAATATTTAATTTTTGGGAATGAAAATCTAAAAATTAATAAAAACTAACGACATTCAAAGTTGAACTCTAAGTTAGGACGCACAAAATTGGAGACAAACAGCAAGTTTGATATACAAAACCAAATGCTATACGGAGAAAATTTTATATTCAATAAATCACGGACGCGTTTAAACAAAATAAAATTATTCTTTGAATTAGATAAACACATATTCAAAACACAAAATGCAAATTCACGACGTTAACATTTTAACCAATTGAAACACGGTCACTCTGAAAAATACTGCTAATGTATATTATGAACTTAAGTTACTATTATCATTGTAATTGTTTATAGCTGAAGTATTTAAAGATATTTTTTGTGCAAAGTATTTAACGCTGAAGTGGTTGAAAATAAAAAGTGAAGCCCATAATTTATTAGCTGACATGGAAAATTTACTTTCAATGTCTCTTGTAATATAATTAAAGAAATCAAAAGTATTTTAATTACATAAAGAACGCTAACTAATCAAATAGTAACTAAGATTATTACTCACGCGGCTATAAATTAAGGAGGCTGTAATAATTGCGAGACTTATTTTAATATATAACAATCTAACTAGTGCTATCTTGAAAATCGTTTTCTTAGCATTTATATACTTTTATGTCATTATTGTTAGAAATACTTCAATAGCTTCATGTCTGATAAATCAACTTATTTTATTTTAGTTATATACAAACAAATTAGTTTTTACTAATTCTCTACTTTTTAATACGAGAGGGGTTCAAGGTTGACCTGTAATTCATTTTTTATATCGTGTTTAGTTGGGATAACCAAATTCGTGTATACTAAGAATCTAACAACTTTTGTTATAAGGCATAATAGGATTTTGTTTAGACAATTATCGGAGTGACAATCAATACAAGATGTTATGCACCTCTGTTATGTTTGATATGGAATAGCGAATTATTGTCAAATTTTTGGTAAAAGAAAACGTGAAAACGGCAGACATTTTGCGAAGACTGCATGCGTACAGTACCAGGAAAATACTCTTTCAAGTTTCAATGTACAATGATGGTGTAAACAGTTCCTTAATACCGTGAAAATGTTTCAAATATGCCACTTAATCACGTTCGGCGAACATCCGTAACTAAAGCGAATGTTCGTCGTTTTGAAAAGCTTGTTTTTGAAAATAGGCTATTGAAGGTACGAGATATTGCTTCTATCATGAGTATAAGTATAGGAAGTGTTAACCCAGTTACCTACGACCATCTACAATTTCGCAAAGTTTGCGCTAGGTGGGTCCACAACATTCTAATGTTTGATCAAGAAGCTTATCGTGTTTCAGTCGCTACGTTTGCACCGCTTTGGGTTGGTGAATAGTAATTTTTTCGATGGGATATTGATTTGTGACGAAACTTGGATGCATCAGTTTACATTATAATCAAAGATATTTAGCAAATAATGGCATTATAACGATTCTCTGCCAGTCAAAATATTCAAAAGCATTCCACTAACCAGTACAGTTATGGCTTCGATGTTTTGTGATTTTTCGCCCACAAGCACAAACTATTAGCGCTGAATATTGCAGCAGCTTATCAAAAAATGAAGTACGTGAAGCTATTCGCAGGAATAAGTCCGGAAAATTTTCTAAGAAGTTAATATTGTTACAAGACAATGTAAGACCGCATATACGGCTAATTCGGCGATCACAACATTAATCAAAATATGCTGGGGTATTATGGCACACTTATCATACAGTCTTGGTTTATCCCCAAGCGATTTCCATTTATTTCGACTCTTGAAGCAATTTCTCGATGAACGCAAATTCTTAAATGATATGAAACTAAACCACAATGTCCGTCAGTGGCTATGGGGTCTTAGAAAAAATCATTATACAGGGTGTCACATAAGTACGGACCGCTACTTCAGGAGCATATTCTAGATGTAAATTTAAGACGAAATTACGAATTAAATTTTTCAAATGCTACCTAAGAAAGATATAGTTCTCTAAAGATGGCGCCAAAAAACGCTTTTTCGATCACAGCTATCAAACGATAAGAGATAAATTGATGAAATTTTGGATTTAACATAACTGTCCAATTTGCTACAACAGTCCTAAATTAAAATTTGAAAATGCTCAGCGGCGTCGGTTATGGGGGGGGGGCAGAGTGTACTTCTTTACTTATAACTTTTTTATGCTACGAAATTTGGCAACTCTAGTATCATAATCCTAAAGACCAATAATTTTCACGAAAAAAAGGTACTCTTATATGAAGTCGCTCAGGGTAACCGTTTTCGAGAAAAACGCACTTCTGTAAACGGCTGTGGCTAAAACTGTGTTTTCTAATTGTATTGGTTTATTCATCAATCAGGAAAAAAGTATGAGTCAAAATAAAAAAGAATTTAATTAGAAATAACAAAACAAAATCCACATAAACAAAACTCTAAAGTAAATGTTCAAAATGATTGTCTCTAGCTAAACTGCATTGTTCTGCACGTTTTCTGAGCGACCATCTTACCCTTTCACAAACACCTGACGTGTTGCGAATTTGGTTAAAGCCATCTTCAATACGTTGACGGAGATCGTCTATGTTGTTGACAGGCCTAGAATAGACGATTTGTCTTAGATGTCCCCATAAGTAGAAATCCAGGGGATTTAAATCAGGGGATCTGGCAGGCCATGGCACAGGTCCTTCTCGTCCTATCTAGTGCTCGGGTACCATGTTGTTCAAAACTTCTCTCCTCATTGCACTAAAATGCGCCGATGCACCATCATGCATAAACCACATTTGTAGCCTTCTTGCTATTGGAACATATTAGAGCAGGAGGGCAAATCATTTTCTAAAAATTGTCTATATGCCGCTCCTGTTAGTCGCTGTAGCAGCATAAAGGGCCCATTTATCAAATCACCAATTATTCCTCCCCAAATATTAAGTGAAAACTGTTGCTGATGTCTTGACAGAATAATTCCCCGAGGATATTTGTTTTACCATTGATGAAGATTATGGTAATTGATTATACCAAGCACATTCTCTTCTAATGCAGGGTTTCGTATTATGTCTGGTCTGCCAACACGGTTCACTTTTCTTGGAATTAAAGATCCCCTTTCTCTTAGTCGCGCATGAATTGTTTGAATTAATTTTTCACCAGGTAGCCGTCAGCCCGGTTCCAGTTTGCAAGACCATACATTAAATGCATGTCTGCCATTTCTTCATTGGAAAAATTGAGCATTTTTAGAGCTTATCACAAACCACCAATCCACGAAAACAAATTAACAGCAAACTAATAGCAGTTACAGACACAGTGTCACCAACAATTGATTTAATACCAATTGACAGCAGTTTGTCTTTTGTTTGATTGCTTTGTTACAACAGTCACTTAAAAATTAGAAAACACAGTTTTAGCGACAGCCGTTAACAGAAGTGCGTTTTTCTCGAAAACGGTTACCCTGAGCGACTTCATACAAGAGTACTTTTTTTTGTGAAAATCATTGGTATTTATGATTATGCTACTAGAGTTGCCAAATTTCGTAGCATAAAAAATAATGAGTAAAGAAGTACCCTCTGCCCCTCCCCCATAACCGACGCCACTGAGCATTTTCAAATTTTAATTTAGGTCTGTTGTAGCAAATTGGACAGTCATGTTAAATTCAAAATCTCATCAATTTATCTCTTATCGTTTGATAGCTGTGATCGAAAAAGCGTTTTTTGGCGCCATTTTTAGAGAGCTATACCTTTCTTAGGAAGCATTTTAGAAAAAAAAATTATTAATAATTTCGTCTTAGATTTACATCTAGAATACGCTCCTGAAGTAACGGCCCGTACTTATGTGACACTCTGTATAATGCGGATATGCGACCACGATGGAAAAAATGTATTACAGTTGAGAGAGAATACATTGAAAAAGTAAAATCTTGTTGAATTTGAACAAGTCATTTTTTTTAAAAAAAAAATAAATTCCAAATCAACCTTGAACCGCCCTCGTACAAGCAAGCTTTACTTAGTTGGTAACATTAGATACTTAGTTTAAAACTATATTAAGAACAAAGCGTTTCTGACTTATTACCATTTTTAAATATTTGTTATTAAATAATGCTTTATTATTTCATTTAAATGATTTCAATGGTCGAAGGTTTTTTATATCGTATCACGTATGGTGATAAAATAAGGCATTAAATATGTTTTAGCCACGTTAATATAATCAGCAAAAGTCTTAAAAAGACCCTATATTAAAAGGTATTTGCGATAAAGTTTGGTATTATTGTAAATAATTAAGTATTTGGGAGTTTGGGTCATTTTAATCATTAAAAATAGCATTTTCTAAAATGTTTTAAAAATATAGTCCAATTTATTTTGCTTTTATAAAGAAACATTTTTTGTTAATAATTAGAATGCTGATCTCAATTGTGAAAATTCTTTGTTGTAATTTGAGAACTTTATTAAGGCTAGTAAATTAAAAATTTATTCTCGCAGGAGTTATCATATCAATATAGAATTCTGACCGCCTATGCACTTTTCAAGCAACCCTTTCTGAATATTTAGTGTACATTAATAGTGTCATTTATTGTAGTAAAAATCCCTTTCTCAAAATTGCAGTAGAATTAGTTGCGGAGGGGTGTAGTTGATTTAGATCATAAAAGAGGTAACGTGTAAATCTTCAAGATTTACTTAAGGTATTTTTAGTTTTATGAAATAAGTAGACTTCCAGGATATTGATGTTTTAATTGTGTGGTGTAAACCAAATTTATTTTGGGAGGTCAAAATTGTGCCTGTCCTTATCAAGTCACGTGGAATAGTATGAAATCGTTATGCCTTTCTCGATGCTAAGTACGGTACCTCTACGTTTAAACGTTCTGACTAGAACTTCAACCTTTATGTCCAAATATCGTACAATAAATAATTTTTTGTTGTAACTCATTAAGACGCCTGTAGTTTGAAATGAAATGTAGTTATTAACTCCGGAATCATTATAATTTGAATTTATTATCGTTAAAAACATGAAGAACACAGTAATCTAGATTTACAGAAGTAAATTCCTTGCCTAATTTTGTAGTTGTAGTTCACATTTAAAAATGATGTCTTAACGTTTTTATAATTAAAAATATTTCAAATTTAGGCAGCCGTGACTTCATTTGTTACAAGTACTAAGGTTGTTTCGTTATTTGTTATAGCCAGCATTAATGAAAGTAATGTAACTCAATAAATAAATAATTATATTTCAAATTTTAAATAAAATGAAGTTATGAGAATTCATCTTGTTAGATGAGAGCCAAAATATTTGAAATATTTGTCGAACCGTTTCTGTTCACAGAAATACTGTAAAGTTATATCTGAAATAAAAACATCCGTCTTCATAATATATGGGCTAGACATTATTATTGTTAATCAGTAATAGTCAAAGTTCGACAAGCTAATCGATTCGTGGGAAATGAAAGAAGTATTTTGTGAGATCTACTGGGAGAAACCTACTTTTTCTAGACCACTTCATTATAGCCTTATAACAGGTATATTCTGTATAAATAAACTAATGAAGATTCCTCCTATGAATGGCGCGATATTTTAAAAATTCGGTACAAGTGAAAAGTCAGAAAACTGTCATCAGGGTATAAAAAATGAACAGTTTAAAGACTTCTCATCAAAAATTTTTCGATAACCTAACTTAATAGGTAAAAATATAAAAGTTTGTACTTTCAGTCAAGGTGTCGAAGCACCCGCAGACCAATGGTTTCGTCCTATTTGTGATTCATCAGTTCAGAGTTGCTGGACACATTGATTGAAATACAAGCTCATTTGAAACATATAACCTTGTGTAGGCGACTTACGAAAAATACTGGCAGAGCCATTTATTGGTTTTTAATAGGAGGATATTAATATAAATGAAATAATGAAGATTTCTCCTATGAACGGCACGAATTGATTGAAAATACAAACATAAATAAAGCTAGCCGTTTTTCGTTGCTGTAAATTAATGAAGTTAGTACCCAAATCTACTGACTAGGTAGGAAGTTTAAATACTTATTTAAATTTCCACACGAATAAATATGTACTTAGTATAGTTATAAATCTCAGATTCCTACAATTAAAAAATCATAACTGGATTACACTCTGTAATCGCTATGTAACAAAATTAGAAATAACAATAATTTTATAGAGCATTTCATGGAACTAAGATAAATGATTTAATCATGGATGACTCATGATTGTAACTGATATCTAAATAAATTGAAGCTCACAATAAAGCGTCAGGTCATTGGAATCTGTTACATCAGCACTATAACTAATTTCATTGCTTGCTATTCTAGAGTTTTCCTGAATTCTCCTTCCTATATAAATAACAGTTTAAAATTATCTAGTTTTAGTTTTGCTTAGAATATTGTATTGTTAAAAGCTGTTGTAATTAAATTGAAATAAAAACGTTAATTATTAATGTAATGTCAAATAAATACTTAAGTGAATGTGTGTAAACAGCTGCAATTTAATGAATATAAATAAATAATGTTTAACAATTAATTAGTTTCGTTACATTGGCATCAGGTGTCGGATTTGATATTGAAAGTATGAATTCACAACCTATTAATAAATTCAAAGTTAATGTTAGTAGTTTTCTATATGCCAATAACAAGAAGCGCAGAAAAAATATGGAGTAGCTGACGGAAATGTTGCAAAAGATGCAGGACAAAATGGATTTCAATCAAGAAGAGCTGAAATTCAATCAAATTAAATTGTAAGAAGAAATTACAAACAAATTAAAAGAGGAAATGGTAACGATTAATCAAAAATTAATCAAAATAAACTACAAAATGAAATTAAGTTAGGCCAAAATGCATTAAAAGAAGAAATTGCCAACAAATTAAGAAGAAATGATATCCATAAATTCAAATCAAAATAAATTACAAGAGGAAATTAAATCAAGTCAAAATGCATTATAAGAAGAATTTAAATTAAGTTAAATTAAAGTACAAGACCTAACAAAAGCAGTAGAAAACGTTATTAATAACATGTTAACGAAGTATGAGGAGTTTAGCAAAAAGTGTGATGAACTACATCAAAAGTTTATTCTCTTCACCGTAAATAAAGAAGTCAGTATATCCAAGAAGGAAGCGCCTTTTATTCCTCATGAACAATCAACAGAAGTGAATGTGCAGCAAGTTAACGATTTGTCTATTATTGAAAATGTCATGCCAAACATTAGAAGACACATTAACACACCCACTTATGATGAGAAGAGATCTTGGACCAATTATCATAAACAGTTCGTGACAGTTCTAACATCGAATGGATGGACCATTGAAGAAACGGTAACTATCTTAGTAGTGGATCTATGTGGGGATTGTTACCACTTGTCTTAGCGTTTCGTCCAAATATCTAAAAAGGTATACCGCAACTCGGTCCTGAACCAAAAGACTCTGAAAACAAATAACAACGAAAACAATTGCGGGTAGCTACAGTCACAGATCGGGAGTGGGCGATTGAGAAGATCTAGTCGTAAAAGAAAAATTGCGTTGAACGTTCTAACGATAGGATTTGATAGGCCCGAAATATATCGAAGCGTAGTATGCCAAGATCCTAAAGATTAAGGTACTCCCATATTGAGTACTCCAACCAAACTACTGCCATTAATGAGCGCCACGGCGTTTACCTAATATATATATGAAGTTAATATTTTTTAAATTTATCTATTTGAGATAACTATTTTAATGTAAATTTTTTTTGACAAGTATTTTAATACATATTAAAAAATG
>JAHWXV010004690.1:0-11976 GCA_024586415.1 Phrixothrix hirtus | reverse complement strand
CTATATGCGTAGTTGATTTAAAAACGTTAACAGGATGTTCCGCCGCGGTTTCATTTGGAACGATAGGGATTCTCAGCAAATATACACTTTTACACACCAGTTACCGAGTTAGGGTGGTGTGTGGTTAATGGTACGACTGGTATTTGGGAGATCCCGGGTTTGATGTCTGCCTGCTCGGATTCGAGTTTCGAACGCTTTCCTGAATTCACACCGAAGGCAATGTCCTTCCAAACGCGTTCGTGCCTCTACCGATCCTTATTTTCTGTTCTGGGGTGAGGGTGATTCTCAGTTATCGCTATAGAACGGTAACGTTAATGTTCCTTGCACACTAGATTTTGATTATTTGAACTAGTGATTTCAAATGCTTCAAGAAATTGCGTTCGTCAAGTATGGTCGCAGCTAGAAGGCAATTTTAATCTTAAGGCACCTTCATCCCGATGTTGGATCTGATATTGGGTATTCGTTGCCGTAAAAACGCAAGCCTTTGACACTTTCCAAGGAACGCCAGTTAATGTCCTATTCATGTTGTGTTAAATAATTAAACGAGCCTCACGTTGTGCTCACCAGAACTAATTTTTTGAATTCGTCCCGTATTTCAATTTTTACCTATTTTCAACAAAACCAGTTAATGTCTATAGGTTTAGTCACCCCAATTGCCATCTAATTTGTGATATTTACGGTTCGAATTTTTATTGTTAGGGTCTGAGTTCGATGACTCCGCTGAATGCCCTCATTAAATACGACTTAAAGTAATTCTCACCCTCGACTATTTCATTAAACTCTTTTGTTGATTTTCTCAGGGTATTGCCTAAAGATTTTCTCTGAGAAACTGATATTAGTTTTTTAACTGTTTTTGATTAGTTAGAATTTGTTAGAATTGTGACGTAAAACAATTTTAACATTTAATTTTCAACGCCACACGTTTAACAAAAAAAACAAGTATAACTTGCTTTTAGTCTCTTATAGTCCTAGATTAATTTTGCTGCAAGCTATAAAAGTCGTGTTGATCGTTTACCTTAAAGCAACCATTTTGATATCTAAAAAACTTTTCGCAGATCACTGCTAGTGGACGTGTGACTGTGACTGTATGTCAACTTTTCTCAGTGGTAGCAGTTAACCGTAATTGGTCCCAATCTATAAAGTGCGACAGTAATTTTATACAACCACTCTAAAATTTTATTGTTACAACAGATCGTGCAAAAGCAAGTAATTAAAAAACAAAGAAGAACTCTAGAAAACGAGTAGTTGTAGGTGATGGCCGAATGCATGCAAAATTGCCTTACAGACAGCCGACGCAACTGCTGTTCTAGATAGATATACTTAAGGCACTTATTTGGTTTACCGCCACAAGATTCAAAATTGCATGCTTACTAGCTTTGTTGAAAAGGAGCAAAAACGTGCGCTATGACAAACTTGGTTTGCAATGAAAACTTTAAAATATTGGTTAAAATTGTTAAATGAATATAATTATCGTAAATGTACCTAACCTAAAAACAAAAAAGTTTTTTAGATTAATAAAATATTAAGCTTCTGGAAACATATTAAGGCAAAACAGAGCGATACTTTAGTACGGGTACAGAATGCTCGCTTAAGGAATCTGGCGCCCGCGGTTTCCGCATAGTGATTTTCTTAATTATTTTAATACGTTGTAATTTTTAATTAACAAAGATATGTAGACTAAATTGTTTCAGTGATGTTTAAATTTAGAAAGTATGTTACATCTACAGTGTGTGGTTTTTTAAAAATCAATTGTTTACAATTAAAGGCTAAAGTTTACAATATGTAATTTTAGTTTATGAAAATTTTAATTTTATTTAATATTTAATATAATTACAAGTTACAAATTGTTGAAACCGAGAATTAAAATTTTTCAGGCAAATTTATTAAGGAATTGACGACTGCTTATTAAAATAATGCACAACGTATATATAGAAGTTCTCAGCGACGCACGGTTAAATTGCGTAAATAACAGGTTAACCACTATTACTTACTTTTTATATATCCCAGGCAAAGCAAGATTTTTGCACTACAATTACATGTTAGGTTCGTATAAAACTGTAAGATATTACTGTGCGTGCGTTCCAACTCATTGTATTTGCGACGGAGCCATACCAGTTGGCAGTCGCAAATAATATAATTGGAAACCTGTCAAGGACCAAAATCCCTTGCGTGTACATCACGTCGACTCATTAATAAATGAGAAGTACATACGTTGAGGTTGATTTTAGGAGTGTGCATCGAGCTTCCGGCGAGTACACATGTGTTTGTCGACTGCTGCTGTATATTCTTCTAGGCCCCTTCAGCTCGGGGCGATGGGCCGGTTGCAGTATCTAATCAACCAGTAGTGCGAATAGTGAATATTACTCCGAAATCTTCACAGCTACCGCCATGATGGACGACAACACGTGCGACGCCTTTGTCGGCTACCTCGAGTGGGTTGACGACATCGGCCCAAACAAACCAATCCGGCCTTCAAATGAAGTTCTGCGTGAGAAGTATATACGTTGAGATTGATTTTAGAAGTGTACATCAAGCTTCTGGCGAGTACACCCGTGTTTGTCGGCTGCTGCTGTATATTCTTCTAGGCCCATTCAGATTGCGGCGCTGGGCTGGTTGCAGTATTAAATTAATTAGTAGCGCGAATAGCAGAATATTATTCCGAAATGTCCACAGCTACTGCCATGATGAACGACAACACGTGCGACACACCTGTCGGCTATTTCTAGCGGGTTAACGACATCAGCCCAAACAAACCAATCCGACCTTCAAATGAAGTTCTGCGTGAGAAGTACATACGCTGAGATTGATTTTAGGTCTGCATCGAGCTTTCGGCGAGTACAAACGTGTTTGTCTTGTCGGCTGCTCCTGTATATTCTTCTAGGCCTCTTCAGCTTGCGGCGGCGGGCCGGTTGCAGCATAAAATCAACCAGTAGCGCCAATAGCAGAATATTACTCCGAAATGTCCACAGCTGCTGCCATGATGGACAACACTCGCGACGCACTTGTTGGCTACCTAAAGTAGATGGACGATATCAGCCCAAATAAACCAATCTGACCTTCAAATGTAATTCTGCGTGAGAAGTACATACGTTAAGGTTGATTTTAGGAATGTGCATCAAGCTTCTGGCGAGTATACACGTGTTTGTCGGCTGCTGCTGTATATTCTTCTAAGCCCCTTCAGCTTGCGGCGCTGGGCCGGTTGCAGTATCAAATTAACGAGTAGCGCAAATAGCAGAATATTACTCCGAAATGTTCACAGCTACTGCCATGATGGATGACAACACTCGCGACGCACTTGCCGGCTACCTCGAGTGCGTTGATGACATCAGCCCAAACAAATCAATCCGAACTTCAAATGAAATTCTGCGTGAGAAGTACATACGTTGAGGTTGATTTTAGGAGTGTGCATCGAGCGTCCTGCGAGTACAGACGTGTTTGTCGGCTGCTGCTGTATATTGTTATAGACCGCGTCAGCTTGCGGCGGTGGGCCGGTTGCAGTATAAAATCAACCAGTAGCGCGAATAGCAGAATACTCCGAAATCTCACAGCTACCGCCATGTTAGACAACACGCGCGACACACTTGTCGGCTACCTCGAGTGGGTTGACATCAGCCCAAACAATCCAATCTGACCTTCAAATGAAGTTCTGAGTGAGAAGTACATACATTGAGGTTGATTTTAGGAGTGGATCTAGCTTCCGGCGAGTACACCCGTGTTTGTCGGCTGCTGCTGTATATTCTTCTAGGCCCCTTCAGCTTGCGGCGCTGGGCTGGTTGTACCATGAAATCAACCAGTAGCGCGAATAGCGAGAATTACTCCGAAATGTCGACAGCTACTGCCATGATGGACGACAACACGTGCGACGCCCTTGTCGGCTACCTCGAGCGGGTTGACGACATCAGCCCAAACAAACCAATCCGGCCTTCAAATGAAGTTCTGCGTGACAACTACATACGTTAAAGTTGATTTTAGGAGTGCATCGAGCTTCCGGCGAGTACACACGTGTTTGTCTGCTTCTACGCCCACTCAACTTGCGGCGGTGGTTTGCTTGCAATATCTAATCAACCAGTAGTGCGAATAGCAGAATATTACACTGAAATGTCCACAGCTACTGCCATCATGGACGACAACACGCGCGACGCCCTTGTCGGCTACCTCGAGCGGGTTGACGATATCGGTCCAAACAAACGAATCCGACCTTCAAATGGAGTTCTGCGTAAGAAGTACATATGTTGAGGTTGATTTTAGGAGTGTGCATCGAGCTTCCGGAGAGTACACACGTGTTTGTCGACTGCTGCCGTATATTCTTCTAGGCCCTTTCAGCTTGCGGCGATGGGCCGGTTGCAGTATCAAATCAACCAGTAGCGCGGATAGCAGAATATTACTCTGAAATGTCCGCAGCTGTTGCCATGATGGGCAACAACACGCGCGATGCACTTGACGGATACCTCACGTGGATGGACGATAGCCTAAACAAACCAATCTGACCTTCAAATGAAGTTCTGCGTGAGAAATACATGCGTTGAGGTTGATTTTAGGAGTGTGTATCGACCGTCCAGCGAGTATAGACGTGTTTGTCGGCTGCTGCTGTATATTCTTATAGACCGGGTCAGCTTGCGGCGGTGGGCTGGTTGCAGTTTTGAATCAACCAGTAGTGCGAATAGCAAAATACTCCGAAATGTCACAGCTACCGCCATGATGGACGACAACACGCGCGACACACTTGTCGGCTACCTCAAGTGGGTTGACATCAGCCCAAACAAATCAATCCGACCTTCAAATGAAGTTCTGCGCGCGAAGTACATACGTTGAGGTTGATTTTAGTAGTGGGCATCGAACTTCCGACGAGTACACACCTGTTTGTCGACTGCTGCTGTATATTCTTCTAGGCCCCTTCGGCTTGCGGCGGTGGGTCGGTTGCAGTATCAAATGAAGCAGTAGCGCGAATAGCAGAATATTACTGCAAAATGTCCACAGCTACTGCCATGATGTACGACAACACGCGCGACGCATTTGTCGTCTACCTCGAGCGGGTTGACGACATCAGCCCAAACAAACCAATCGGACCTTCAAATGAAGTTCTCCGCGAGAAGTACATACGTTGAGGTTGATTTTAGGAGTGTGCATCGAGCTTCCGGCGGGTACACACGTGTTTGTCGGCTGCTCCTGTTTATTCTTCTAGGCCCGTTCAGCTTGCGGCGGTGGGCCGGTTGCAGCACCAAAACGACCAGTTATGCGAATAGCAGAATATTACTCCGAAATATCCACAGCTACTGCCATGTTGGATGACACCACGCGCGACGCACTTATAGGCATGTTTCTGACAACAGTCCAAACAAACTAATCCGAGCTTCAAATGATGTTCCGCGTGACCTGCCAGACCACATAATCGAACTGGCCCAAAATCTTCCATACAAGAGGCAGCCATTAAACCTCTCAGTGACGAAATGGATTACGCATCCGATGATGAACAAGACAGCAGCTTCCAAAAGGTGAAGTCTAGGAAGAGAAAATCGGCCAAGGGAAGAAATGAACCCGGACCATCCACTAAAGTTGTCATAAGTAACCGTTTCTAAGCTCTGTCGGATACCGAAGATGATCAAATAAAAGAAAAACCTGCTACGACCAGCACGAGCACCAATAGGAAGGCAAATCGCGTCCCACCATTAGTGCTAAGGAAGAAAGATGAGTGGGCGAGCATCCTCAAGGTCAGCAGTCAACATTGTCGTGGAAATCCGCATCCAGATTTCAGGCAAATGGTGAAAATCTTCGTTGATAAGCAGCTGCCCCATCATACGTACTTACTACCCCAAGAAAAACCGCTTAGGGTAGTAATCAGGGGGCTGCCTCAGTCAATCACCGACCAGGACATCAAGGATGAGCTGGTAAGCAAGGGTTTACCAGTTCTGTCGGTGAAGAGGATGCGAAATGGAAGAACAAAAGCGCTCGTTCCACTTCCTTAGGAACCTGTCGATAAGGGTAGAAGCACCCAGTAAGGAGAAAAGAGGCCACCGATGCCGGCAACTTGGGCACTCCCAAAGATGCTGCAAAGCCGGCCCAAAATGTGTCGAGTGCGTAAACTGTCGCAGTTCAGTGCTTCGATCGATTTATTGGAGGTCTCAAGAGTTTGTATCTTATATCTTCGTCTCCATATTTTGGGGCTACATTGGTATAAGAGAGTGTAGTTGCCGCACTTGCGGCGTCCCGTTCAGGCAAAACCTGAATTAATTCAGGCAAAACCCTCAGCGAACGTGTTGCAGGATTTAGTCGCCTCAAGGACGATTTGACCTACCTCCAGTATTTTCGCAGTGCTTAAGTTCACCGTGAAGTTGCTCTGGCGTCCTCTGTATTGTTACTCCGCTGCCGGAGTGGGCGTGGCTTGGGCGTATGACACGTCCTCCCTGGTGACTGTCGTGAGCTTGAGCTGGGGGCGGTTCGTGCACCCTTTATAGTGTGCTGTGTGCGAACCCTCACAGTTCGCACACTTCCCCGGTTCTTCTTTGGACTTGATGCATTCTGCGGGATGTGCCCGTCACGCACGTTGCATCGCCGTTGCGTATGGCCAAACTTTTGGTAACGGTGGCTCTGAATGCTGGATCCTGATCTGCGCGGCGATTCAATCGCCTCGGACTTTTCCACCTCGACATAGTTGAGGGGCATTGGTGTTTTGCTAGGGCCACTGCGCGCATCCTCCGGACTGATGTCTTTGGAGGTCTTCTTTAATAGATGCGTCGTCAATTTCTATCCGGAGGTCCCGAATGATCACGCGTAGTGGCTTTTCGTGATTGAAAAGGTATGTGTGAAAGGGAAGGTGGTCTTCACATGGTCTTCTTTGGTTTTTGGCTTTTTCGGCGTTTATTTCGAGGCGGCAAAGGTCGTCGGCTACCTCGATCCATTTTTCTTTTTTCGAAGAACAATAGGTGGAACTTCTCCACTTTCTCTTCTGATTGGTTCTTCATTGGTTAACGGCCCGAACCTGTTGCTGACCGTCACCTTTGTGGCAGGCCCTAGCGTGACCTGCTTCGAAGACTTTCTTTTACGGCTCTTTTGCTGAATGAAGCCTTCTTCGTCCCAAGGCCATTGCGTTGCTTGCTGTTTCTTCTTCAGAAGAATCATGGTCGAAGACGTCGGCTATAATTCTTCCGACTTCTTCTTCTGTTTTTGTTTTTGTTCCAGTTTCTTGCGCGGCGACTTCGGTCTTCTGCGCGGCGACTTTTTCTTTTTTCTGGGATGGTGGTTGCCGGACTTTTTCTACCCTTTGCCGTATTCTTGATGACATTGATAGACGGCTCGATTATGGGCACTTTCTTCATTTGTGCGTTGGTTCTTTCCGCTTTCAGTGTTGCGGTGTAGTAGTCCTTAATTGCGGACATAACTGGGATGTGAGGTTTTGTATTTCCTCATTTCCGTTTTTATACTGTCTGAGAGAGTTTCTTCAAATTTTCCCGCGCGATAACTGGATTCGGCCCGGTCACTTATACTCTGTACTTGCTCGTACATGGCGAATGATTTAGTGGCGGTTTATACAAATCTGATTTTTGTACTGTACCCGACCGACCTTTACCTAAGTAAAAGGGGCCTAAGGTGTAGCACAAGGGATTCAACAACGACTAACAATCGCAACTAGTCGTTATGGGTGCTAGCGCGCGACCTAATCTTGAACTGTTGCGGCGGCCATATCGCGAACTATCGGGGGTGCCCGAAGTACTCAGTTCGTGGAGTGCAAGCGAACACCGCACCGACAGCTGCAAGCACCAAAACCTCCGGCAGCTTCTTATACGCAGAAGCAGTGAAAGGTCCAACCACACCCATACAAAACGAACTTAAGGGTCCCATGCGTCACGCCCTCGACATGGTAAAAATTACAAAGGCTGCAGCAAAAGACGTCTCCACCTTTGGCAAGAGCGTCGCAAAAATCCTGGCGCCCTCCAAACAGAGTGCTGAAACCGCAGTAATCCAAAATACCAATCGTCAGAGGTAAGGGATTAATTCGTCCCGGCACTCAAATCCCACCGAAAACACGGTAAAACGGTAATGGTGAGGTCGATTTTAAGCCAGCAGAGTTTGAATTCCAAGGAGCACGATTAATCATGAGTCTGCACAGTAAGAAGATTTCTACTATGACAATTTTGACGGCTTTCAGCAGCGGACCTAACATTTGCTAAGTTTACGAACAAGGTGCAAAGCTCCTGCCCAGATGTCATGAACCCTTTGCACTCCAGGTTCTTTAAGGCCGCTTAACACTTAGCAAGGTACTTTCTGGCGTATCCCAAAAGTCATGAAATATATTTTTTACCGTGTCGCTATTGGTCGCAGCCCCACCTAATCGGTTAGGTAGATGGGGGAAATCTCAGCTGCACAGCGCACCCAAGGGCAGTCTGCTCCGAGCCTCGGTGGAGTTAGAATAGCTGATTTAGTGCACGTCACGACGCGCGTGAGTGTGGTCTCGACTCGGGAACAAAAAGAAGTCGGCTGGAGCTAGGTCAGGACTGTAGGGTGGCTACGGCAGGAACTCACGGACGCACAGAGATGTGTGGCTGGATACATTGCCGTGATGCATTAGCCAATGTCCCACTTCCTTGATCTTTCCAGAACATCCACGTAGTAGACAGCATTAACGGTCTGTCCTAGAGGTAAAAATTCTTGGTGAACCGCACTCCTGGCGCCGAAAAAGACAATCAATGTTTTTACTTCGGATTTGCTCATCCTCGCCTGCTTCCGTTTCAGGGACGCCGAGGCGTGCCGTTCGGCACTCTGGCGCTTCGTCTCGCGCAATTCATGAGTTTCGGCAGCTTTTTTATCGTGTTCGAAAGTATCCGCCATCGCGCAAAAACAGAGGTACACTAAATCACCTGTTCTGATTCTACCGATGCTCGGGACAGACTGACCGCGGGTGGGATGTGAAGCTAAGGTCTTCTCCCATCTAACCAAACCGGTTAGATGGCGCTGCGACCAATAGGGGCGGGGCAAAAAATATAATTCATGACTTTTCGGACACACCTTGTATGTACATGGAACGCGTTCACCAACCTTGATCGCTTGCTTGTAAACAGATTGCAACTATTTTGCTGAACGGATTTTTAAACGGCGATTACGCTGTCATGGTTTGTGGGCAGACGCCAATAAACAAATGAACCCAACATAACCTATAATTTTTGACACATCGAATTTTCTTGATTTTATTGTGACGTCAGGATTTGGTTTATACAGTAATAGACACCGAAGAAAGTCATAAATTGTTGGTGCAATGGTTCACCAGTGCAGCGAGGACAAATCGCAAGCATGCGCTGGCGAACGCGCTCTTTGCATCGCTGCAAATTATCAGGAAGCAGCGCTGTGGCCTTTAGGCGGTGAACATCTCGAAATCAGTATTAGCACATTACGCCATAAAAAAATAAATGTTACTCCCACAAAATAACCTTCAAATCGACGATGGTAGCGCCATCTGTTAGCAACAAGCGTTATCGGACGTTCGCGTAATTGATTATGTACGCTAAATAACGAGATATGACTTATGTGAGATAATTTTAAGTATCATATCTAAATTAAAATTTATTCAAGCAAAAACAACATTTGTAGGTCAAATACATAGATATCTTATTTCTTGGAATAAAATAAACATAAAAATTACGAGCGAGTTGTTTACATAACATAATTGTGGTCATTTCAGGAACCTGTTCTGCTTGTAATATTCTTGGTAGCATTTGAATAACCGTGGCATAACTTTTAGTGTTATTTCGAAGAATTTTCGGTTTATTCAATTTTAAAACCGTTCTCAGTTGTAATCTTTTTTAATTTAGGGCTATAGGACACACGGTGCGACACTACTGGCGTATTAAAATTATTAAATATACATCGTATCTCAGTGGTCTAGTCGCGACGAAGGTTTTATGCTATTTGTGTAAACATTTAAAAGAAGTAAAAAATACATTCAATTAAAACCCTTTCGGGGGAGTACACGTCAAGGCCGGTTTATACTATCCGGTCAGACACGGAAAACGGTAACGGTTATCATAAGGATTCTTATGGAACTATTTATATATAACGTGACGTTTCCGTTCAGACATGTATAAATAGTCCCATTATGATAAAGTTTGTCTGGACGGAAGCGCACCGCCATCGTTCCGTGTTTGACCAGATAAGTATAAACCAGCCTTAATCCTTCACCCGATAACATCACGCAATAAGGAAGTGCATCCTAATCAATAAACAAATGCAGCAACTTCCATTGAGATGCGAAAATGATCAGAGATAGACGGACACAAATTTAAGGAAATTGGGAAAAAAAGCAAGACCAAGCGCGATAAAAGTATAAATCGTCAACTTTCTCGAACAAACACTAAACATGCTCCCATTGCCAAAATTATAAAAAGACATCGCTAGTAAGAAAATGTCGAAAAAGCTTCAACTTTGAGATAACTTTGATGAACTCATAGCAACAATTAATCATTCATCGACAATTTAATTAACTTCGTAATTATTTAAATCGTCTCACAAGTTAATTCAATATTGCACATTAAAATTCAAATTACATAATAATTGTAAAGCAAAGGACGCGCTTGGGGTTCCTTTAAAGCATCATATTTAATTAATAATGCGTGATGTACATAAAGCTAGGAAATATTAATTTTAGTACGTGAGAGCTTTAGTTAACGGCGAAACAGTTAAAATTTTATTGGTTGTTTGTGAAACTCGCAATAAAAATCCGAATATTTCCGACATGAAATAAAATCTCATAATAGCCGGCAAAATTCGCGACTCTTATTAAGCCACTGTTGAAAAACGTCTTATAAGTGATCTAGACTCGGCGTAAAACAATGTCGCATAAAAATAAGTTTTCGAGACCGTTTAACTCGTCGATTAATTACAAGAAACCGTTTAATCGTGAAGGTAAGAATCAACAGATCGAATAAATTAATACGTACAATGCGCTGTGCTCCAAGAAATCAAAATTCAAGAAAATCATCGAAGAATAGAGAACCCGACAATCCAAAACACTGAAGGTGGGTTTATTAATATACAAATGTAAATAACAACCAGTACGTGGATGTAAAAAGACAAATTAGTAAACATTTAATTCATCAACCCTCCCTGCAAATAATTAAAATTCATTTTATACAATACTGTAAGACTGTAAATGATTTAAACTTGGTATATACCTAAGAAAGGGTACCACCTTATCTGTTTATAATCACAAAAACGTCTACGATTTCATTTAACTGTTAATTTTAATTTTTTTTAGATCATAATAATAAATACTTTATATTAACTTGAATGCGATGCGAATCAAAGCAATATACCCACATGCGAATATTGTATAGAAAACAATTGCTAAATGCCAAAAACCGTGACAACACATCAAAACTCTGGGAAACTGCAAGTCTTTTATCGCGTTCACCAAACCACCTTATCTGTTTATAATCACAAAACCATCTACGATTTCATTTAACTGTTAATTTTAATTTTTTTTAGATCATAATAGCGCGTGAATTCGATTATTAAGCGTAATTTTTAAACTGTCAATATTGGACTATCAAATCAATAATTGTTAGTGATTTTTATATATTTATTTTTAAGCTAATACAGTCATATATTGAATAAATGTTTATGTTATTTATTTGCTATTTAAACAATGACTTGGATAAAGACATGGTTAAAAGAAAACGTTTAATTTTACCTGGAGTAAGTACGTTATTGTAAATACAAAGTTCATTGACTGAAGCCTCGCTCGGTTTAATAAATACTTTATATTAACTTGAATGCGATGCGAATCAAAACAATATACCCACATGCGAATGTTTTTGTATAGAAAACAATTGCTAATTGCCAAAAACCGTGACACATCAAAACTCTGGGAAACCGCAAGTCTTTTATCGCGTTCGCCAATTGTAAAAAAAGAAAAAACTGCGTAAAATTGCTAAGCCCGGGACAGTGTTGTCAAGTGATCACAGTTGGGGCGGCATGGGGGGGGGGGGC
>JAHWXV010004671.1:0-46103 GCA_024586415.1 Phrixothrix hirtus | reverse complement strand
ACACACACACACACACATACACACACACACACACACACACACACACACACACACACACACACACATTTGAACACCTTATTTCGCATGGTCTTATCAATGCTAGATGTTATCTTGAAAACTTTTTGTTCCATTCTGACTGCACGCAGCACCTCTTACCTATTCTCCATAAAACGTGAGAACCCTCCCTAGTTATATCTTCCAAATTTGAAAACAATCCGTTAAATCGATTTTGAGGTATCGTGCACAGACAGATAGATACCATGTTAAAATTAACACGAAGATGTCCAAGGGAGCTAAGAATGTGAAAATGTGTTGAAATTGGTGTATATGAATTGTGACTCCTTCTTATAACTTCCCTATACTATCGAATATCTGGAAAGTTAGAAGTAACAAACATACATAGATCAATATTAAATAGAATTAAATAGAAGAAATAATAGATGCCAACCGGCCTCTCTGGCTGAGCCTTTGGCATGCTTGATTTTGAGGTCCAAGGATGCAAGTTCAAACCCAGCTGAACGGATAATTTTTGAGCGCAAAAAATTTAAAAACATGCCTGATTTTCGGAAAATGATATAAAACCATAGGCCCTGTATTGTAATGACGTTTAGCTTGTCAAAAATTCCTATTGAAATTGGTACACCTACAAGGTAGGGTGTGCCAAATAACCATAGCAGATAAAGCCGCGATAGCGAGAGAGATTTCTAGCCACTTAACGGAAAAAATGTATAAATTACAATACTAATGAGATTTGCAAATGGTGCGGTAGCACGATCAAAATTTTAGAGGTGTTCCTTTAATGAATATAAAGTTTTAATTGTTTAGATCAATGCATATATTGTATAATTCTGAGATAATCTACATATTTAAATGAAACTAAACATTTGTGGTTAAAGCGCGGTGGATGCATGTTAAACTTGTATAGAAGGATCTCTTCAATGAGTTACATAAGAACCGGCCAGGCCTGATCGCTGGTACACATGCTGTTTGGGTACTCCCTAAAAGTAGTCAAATTCAATTTCAACTAAAATTATAAAATCAAGTTTCTAGGTAATATTTAACTCGGTGTTAGAATTATAAAGCCGAGTCAAAATTTTAATTGACGAACTATGAAAGATTTAGTTTTGTTATAAGAAGAGAACATTGCTTACTCACTTTTTTGTAAAGGAAAATCGCTGGAAACTGGAAAAATGTAATTGAAAAACTTTTTCAATTAGAACATAGGGAGAAGATTTAGACCACCTGTTGAAAAGCGCTCAATAGTGCCTTTATTAAATTAAATAGAAATCTGTAAAAATCTATGCCATGAACGTATTCTTCGTTATTCCTTCTGTAACTGTACAAAAAATAAAACACATTCCTTAAGTTACAAAAAAAGCCGATGCATCATATTGGTCTGTCTATCCTGCCCAATACAAGAGATGAATTACTGAGGGTAGGAGAGGTGAACTCCGCTACGTCTTGTTTTTCTTTGTCACACTGGTACCTTGTCTTTGACAAATGTTAGAAAAAGTACAATTCTTATGTATGCATAGCAATATACACACCACATCCAGTTCTTTGTTTTCTTTATAGTACAATAATCCTGTTTGCAATCAACGAACATATTTCAATACCACTTGTATGTTACCTCCGCTTACCACCCATGGATTAACTACATTATTTGTATCATCCATGTTTCAAGAAAACTCTTGCCTAGTACCTATGGGCACTTCTATTCTTTGCGTTTGTTAACATTTTAAATATACTTTTTTTCTATGTCGTATGTATTCTAATGAAGTTAAAATGAATTTTAAGCTGGTTTTAATTCTTTTCGCACCTGAAATTGTCAGATATTTGTAAAATCTCGTCATGTGCTTTTCCTGGTATTACTTTCTCAATTTTAGTAGCTTTCTTTGGTGTGCTATATATTCCAGGATGTCCTGGTTAAGGGAAATGTGAATCTTATCAGGCTAGCTCGCTCAGCGTTTGGCATATTTGCCTTTAAGCTTCTAGGTCTCTGAAGATCAAATTCGACTAAGGAGGAAAGGTTTAAAAGGACCCATTTTTCTCAAATGAGAAACTGAAATAAGGTCCGCAACTAAAATTGTATTTTTATAACATAAAACAATAAGAAGAGTTAAAGTTTTGAGAACGAAAGGAGATTCTCATTCTGAAACCTGTCAAAAAATGTATCTAACTTAATTTAATCAATTTCGTTTTCAAAATAGACATTTGTCTTCTGACACATTTAATAAAAAGAATTCTTAAATAAATACGCTATGGCTCTCTGCAACCTAAAGTGTGATATATAGAGTGTCCCGGATATAAAGAGCATTATTTAACACACGCGTACCCAGGCCCTTTAGAAATTTTTTATCTAATTAGAAAGAAATTTTTTTGTAAATTGTCGCATAAAAATCTATCACGGATACAGGCTTGTATACCTTTTACTATTAAACGTACTCTTGAAAACATAAACACACTTTGTTTTTGTTGACAAAGCATCGATTTACATTTAGTATGAACGTACTTTTTCAAGTCAAGGCCGCCAGCTGTTTTAATAAAAAGTAACCTAACGTATTCCTTTAAGTTATTTAAGTTTGCTTGTACTATAACGTTATTGCTTATTAATTACAATTATTTATGAATTAATTATATAAACTTATTTGATAAATATCTGAAATTGACGTATGTTTAATCCACATTAATTTATATGAAGTTACTTTTTACTTCATACAAGTTACGTAACATTTTATCAAATCTATTTACCATTTGGATTTTTAACTATTTTTACAAAATTTGAATTATGTATATGAAGAGGTGATTGAAAAATTAATAATATGAAGATATTTATCAAAAATAATTTGATTTCGTGTTAAAACGGCTTTGTAAAAGTGAAACTTATTTAATTGTTAAAAATGGTATTTATTAAGTAAAAATCTTGTTTTTACTTTAAAGAATTTATAAACTTGCACAATTAATACCACTGGAAATTTTAGGGAAGACAATAAAACGTTTTAAAAGCCGTTCGTTCGGTTTCGGTCACTGGCTAAAGTTGTAAAGTCGACCAGTCATTTCTTGTTATACACAGAAAACCAAGTCAAAACGCAGGAACGGACTGAAAACTTTAATTGCAAATTAGACACATAGTTTATAAGTGTTTTTTTGTCGCGCATATTAAGATGTCTGCTGTTAAAGTAATGTCCTTATATCGCGGACAGATGTATTTACACAGAGATTATCATTTCTCGCACGGTGTGTACGAACTATAAAGAAATCTTTACACTATCAATATTATATGTAAAAGAAACACAATACACTTAACAAATTTTTCATGAATAAGGTCGGTCAAAACTTATTATCAGTGAAGAATTTAATGTACAGAATCTTAATTAACAACTTCATTCAAACATGCGCGTGTAAAAATGGATAATGAACAATGTATTAACCGTTATATTTTGTTTAAAAATTCAGACAATGTCAGACGTTTACGAAATATCAACGTTTGTTTATAAAGAAGTTACAGTAACCTTTAGATGTTTTATAGGTGATTCTAGTTGTGAATCAATTGAGGAACCGTGATATGATTCAATGAAAACATCTCAATGATGCTTACAATGTACGCCAAACAAAAATAGTAGTATTTGTAAATTTGATTAATCAGGTTTGATACACAATGGTAAGGTGAACAAGATTGTGTGTGGTTTATAGCTTCGCAAAACTAATAGCTAAAATAATTTAGGAAGCATTTTTGAACTATAACCTAAATTTCTCCTTGAGGGTATCATTTCTGTTCTGGATTTTAATTAATTGGTCTTGTTATAACGGTACAAAATTGCAGTGTGCGACATATTAATATGATACTTATGTGAATATAGAACTTACTAGGGTGTATAACTTGCGGTAAATTCGCTTTATATAAATCAAAACTCTTTTATGTGAGTTATGTGGGCCTATGATTATAGGTGATACTTAAACATCGTAATGGCGCCATTTATTTGCCAAAAGACGACTAAAATCTGCTCAACGTATAGGGAATGACATTTAAGTTCTACGTTGCATAGTTTATTAAATACTTACAGACTTAACTTCTACTTAATTTTCAGATCACGCAATATCGTACCTGTAGCTATTATAAAATATACTTCAAACTAGGCTTTAGAAATAAAATAGAATAACAAATTAAATCTTAGCATACTGCCAATCAATATTGCCTAAGCATACTGCTTTAAGCAATCAAATATAGAAATTGGTGATCACGAAAATAAAAATCAAATACCACTGAAATTACTAAATAAGTGCTTTACCATAGGAGCACATATAACGAAGGCTTATAATTGACAATTAAAGTCTATCACACAACTTACAATTTAAATTAATTTATTAGATTTTAAATTTGTTTCTTAGTTGTTAAAAATTAATTACAACTGTATTTAAGTTAAAGAAATATCTATAATTAAAAATAGTTCAAATATTAAACATACGAGGTTACTTAAATAAGTCAGGTAAAAAGGCAAGAGATGGCGCGGGCGTCAAACCAATTTTCAAAAATATCTGCCCCTTAGTTTGTATTTGATTCTATTTAAAATAAAGAACTTGGAATAGTTTTGCTAGAATGGAAGATAGTGATTTTCGCGTTGTCATTGAACATTATTTTCTATGTGAAAAACAATAACAGAAACAAAACAAAGCTTGAAAAATATTATCCGGACTCCGCTCCGTCTACTAAAACGATTCACAGATAACTTAAGGATTTTCATTGTGGTCGTACTGTAACATTTCCCGTGGAAATTTGTTAAGTGAAAGTGACCAGCGAAAAATCGATTTGCAACAAATCGCGCGTGCTTTTGTGCTTATATTAAAATTCTGGCAGCTTATATATGTAAGACGTCGATAAAGATTTTAAGAATACAAACGGGAGTGAATTACCTTAAGTTGATTCAATTTTAATTGAATAAAGAAATATTGTAAATAATTAGAATATAAGAATGAGGACATATTGCGCAATAATAATCCTGATTTTAACCGTTGAAAAACCGCTCAAATTAAACATAGATTGCTTCTAAGATATAAGATAAACATATAAACAATCTAAAAACCACTTTTAATTAATAAGAAAGCATTAATTGAAATTACGCAATATACGTTATAAATAAATTGATAAACGAAGCAAATGAGGTTGTGCGCTTATCAATTAGTGCAAGACTGAATTCACAATTATCAATAGCATTCGAAGAAAATCGAACGAGACTAGACAATTATTTATAAAAGCGGGACATCTTCTATCCGAAAGGGAGTTCTCTATTTGAATTCGTACCAACCAGTTCTTTGTCTGAATTCATACCGAAAATATACTGCATTAGTATATTAAGCTTTACCTGTAAGGTTACGCAGTATTTTGTTAAAGTTAAAAGTGATTTGCTAATTACAAAGTACGTAAACTGCTTTCCGTGGAATTATTAAAATTCTAATATTAAACCCATCGTCGCAATCTTAAGCTGCGAAGAGTGTTAAGTTATCCGAAAGGATGATTCTCCCCTGTACCGTCCGAATTCCGTCGGCCTTATGTTTGAGACTGGATGCGTTGCTTTATAGCAGTCCAACCCTAACCGTAAGAGTAAACAGAGCCCTGAGTTTCGAGTTGATTTTGTTGGTTTTTGTAACCGTTATTCACCACATCGTCAAACATACTTGTGTTGCTAGGTAGCAAAAGCTCGTGTGACGCCCGTCGCTAAGATACCTTCTTCCGCCGTGTGGCATCGGTCACGAGCGGAGTAAGATATCTTTACCTGGACCACCAAATTACTTACGCAAAGGAAACGATTGCATGCGACGTAACCCCTTACGCACCCCAAGGAATACTGAACTAAGCGAACCTAGAGTAACAGGAGAACAGCCACGATCTACGGACAGCGGACGTACCCTATTATTGTCAAAGGCGACGCTGAGCATCTGTCAAACCGATATTAAACACCATCGATACAAAGAATCTCTTTCTTGCATTCGATGAATTTATTAATACTTGTAAATGTGTACAAATTACCGTAGAATATTCTTTTAAATTATTATTTTGATTAGTATGAATAAATTATATTTCGAAGGTTTTATTCATTTTACTATTACAGCCGGAGCTACCTATATAAATTCAACATAAATGAATTAATGTGAAAAGTTCGTTTCATATAAGAAGTTGGGATCACATTCGCTGGTCGCCTCATTTTAATGCTTAAGCTTCTTCCTTTAGCATAACCGAATCTGGGTTATACTAAGAGAGTCATAGGACCACCAGCAACCTTCACTATACCCTTCTGAACTTACTCATTACGACCAGTTACCCCAGATGCTAAAATATAAATTAGTTTTGTTGCACTGCATACCAAAGGATACACTTTGAACCGTTACAGTACGAACCTTCGCGACCCTAAGCGGCCGGACAGGTCAAAAGATACCCATACACTAAAGATTATAACAAAAGTGCATGATACTGTGTTAACAAATCGTTGAGTACAGGTGCGTGAGATTGTAGAGTCTGTCAACGTGTTGATGGGTACATTGACTTCAATTTTACATGATGATTTAGTTATGAAAAAACTTTCTGCAAGATGGGTATCGCGTTTGTTAACAATGGACCAAAAATGTAATCGTTTAACGGCTTCAAAGTACTGCTTGAAGCTATTTAATCGAAATTTAATCGAAAGAATTGATAGAAGCTGGTTCAAGAACACCCAAGAAAACGAGAGTAGTGCAATTAGCTGGTACAGTCATGGCGAACCTACGCACGCACGCTCGCACAGGCACACACACACCTACCCACACGCATGCACAGTATTTGAAGATAAAACGCCAAGCCCGGTCTAGAACGGCAAGAAGACAAACTAATTTTTGGTCATTCCAGGTAACTAAAACAGGCGAAGTATAATTCCTCCTGATGAAGCAGAATGGAACAAAATACTTCGATATCTCAAAAAAAAATAGATCTGCAGCGAACAATTAAAATATCAACATTGCAGAATATTTTGAAGCGCTTGTTTTTCAAAACAAACTTGAACTTCTCTCAGAAACTAGTATTGCCACCACTTTGAGAAAAACCTTTTTATTTCAATAAATGGCACTGTTAAACATGCTAAATATTCAAGCAGAGTTATCTGCAAATGTCGTTGAGAGAATATATAGGAGATACAGCATTCGATATTTGTACCATGCCTCAGTCAAAATAAACTTTACATAATCGTCCCTGAGAAGGTATTCAAGTTATAATTTGCCGAGTGGCCATTCTATTCGTTAAAAGAGAATTATTTACAAAATGTTTTAAATACATTATTGTTCAAATTCAACCTTTTGTGGTGAATGTATAATAAATTGAAGTGGTATATAGTTTTGAAACATTTTACCACAAATGTTTAATTACTTTTGTATACTAGTATACCTGAACGAAAACAGAAGATTTTGTTCGATACTCATGCGCTGTCACATGTCAATCGCTTGATTTTCTTTACGGAAGTCGGCTTGCGTCTCGTTCTGTAAAAATCGATCTCGGGCTTGAAATATGGGATAACAGCGCCGGTGAGTTAATCGAAGAAGATGTTGCTTTTCCAATTTGAAAAAGAATGCCAGAAGAGTCTGTATCTAAAGATGTAATGGCGAATTTTGTATAATATTTAAATCAATATAACAGCACTCCCTTCTAACATGTTCCAAAAGCACTCAGAATTTCAATTATTTTAAATTTTGATAGTTTGATTCAACTATTTATAATTTTATTAGTTTAACTCGATCTCACATAGGGCTGCCATTGAATAATGTATTTTAAATCTATAATTTGATTTATATTCGCCCAACGTTGTTGGGCTAATATAGTATTTTATTTTATTTGTTTTATAAATTCGGTCAAACTGTTTTAATTCGTTATTGGTTTTTAACTTTAAATTCAGTTTAAACTTGTCCCACGTTGGGTCACAATAAATGTAGTATTTAAATATTGATTTTATTATTCGTACTTGTATTCGTTAAGGTAACTTACTATAGGTATAATTTGTTTTGTTTATTAAATGATTTTTATTTGAAATTTAGTTTAAAATTGGGTTCCATAAAATAGTGTATTTAAATTATTTGAATTTTATTAGCATTACCACTCTAGATTATAAATCGGTTGTATGTTGAGTTGCCTATACGGGATTTTTATTTAAGAGAATAACTCTTAACTTACTTTTACGATTTTTGCTTTTATGCTTATAATAATAAAATATTCCTTCACTTAAATGTGCACTTTGATTTCAATTATTTAAATGCAAATATTATTAAAATTCTTTCCCGCTTAAATTTAAACTTAATGCAATCGAATGAATGACAATTGTTCACAAATTGGTTTTACTTCAATACCACTCATATGTTAGAATAATAAAATTTAATCAAGCTTAAATTGTAGATACATTTGCACCAATTATTTGTTATTCAAATTTAAATAAACAAACTTTCAAAAGAAATTGTTCATAACATAGTATTGCTTCAAATCTTTTAAATATCAACATTTACTAGAATTACATTTATAATATAAATTTCAAGAATAACTCTAAAATTGACTGGTTAACTATTTAGATTACATTAAACTATCATTTCACTTATGTGCGTAATTCAAATAGAAAGGCCATCACTCACTGATAAATGTCTATAGATCCTTGTAATCAATGGCCGCAATTCGGCCTTATCTTTACACAAACACTTTTAAATTTTGTTAATTAGTGATGCACGTTAACTCACGTTTACATACGATCGTTTATTATTTACACCTGTGTACACCACGCAGGTTAGGTATGTCCTATTTCTAATTGTCCTTTATGTTCGTAGATTTAATTAACTTTATAATTTCTGGAATGTTGTCCGATTTTAACTTTTCTTTATGTTCCCTAAATTTTTATTCTAATTAGTAATTTATATCTAATCTAATTTTAATTTAATCCACGATACCCTACTTGGGTTGCTATCTTTGATTTAACTTACTTTTTGAAGGTTAATTATTGATTTTAATAAATTTTTAAGATTTTGAATAACACCTTCTTTTACTGAGGTTTATAAGTCACTGAAAGAACAGCTCTAAAACTGCAGTGTCGGCATATTCTTGCCTTTTCCCGGACTTTCTTACAATTTTTGCAAAATTGACATGTATTTGGATTTTAATATTCTCATTAGCTTCCTGACTGTCTGAAGGTGGAAATATATTGAAGATTTTAGTCTAAAAAGCTTTAAACAGAAGATATGTTGAATTAAATTCTAATCTCAAGGTCAAGTACAAATTAAAATAAATTCTATTAGGATTATTGCAGGTAAGTTTATGTTGTTCTTGTTTGTATCTTGTTCTTGCTTTAGGAATCAAGCTTGATGTCCAGAAATTAAGATCAAAGTTTGGGCTCACCTTACCGCTACTTTATTTCGAACCATTCATTCCAAAGTTCACTTTGCCCCCAAGTATTATGTTAATAATAGAGTCTATATGCTTTTTACCCTTTTTACGTATTTAGATCTAGGCTTTAACAAATATTTTATACTGAAAACTTGATATTTTAATCTTAACCTAACATTTTTTAAATCTTTAAAATAACGTTTTTGTTATAAAAAGCTTGCTTAACCGTAAGATTTGTTTACCAACATCTATTTACAAATATTTGTGTTTACTGTTTTATTTTATGTCAATTTAGTATTTTAATCTGTGGCACGTATTAAAACGTACAATTTTATTTTCCTCACATTTTAAACTTGATTATCTCTATTTTCATAAATGTTTTTACTCTATATTGCATGTTATATACATTTACCCTGCTCGTTTGTATTCAAACTTACCCGTAAACCTAGCATTTGAAAATTTAACCTTCCGATGTGTTACAATTTGTCTTTCTCTGGCACAATATTTAAAATATGATTATGGACAGTACTATGAATTAGTAGACCTTACAACTTGAATGCACCTCGTACTTCTGTTATAAGAAATTATTCTTTGCGTAATAATGTAAACATATTTTGTTGGATAAAATTGTCAAAGATGTACAAGAGAATAATGTGAAGCCTATGTGGCTTCCAGTGGCTCACTGTAAATTTAATCCAATAGAATTGGTTTGGGCGTATGTTAAAAATCAAGCGGTAGTCGGCTTAATGGAAGCATTCCCAATGTCGGGTTACGGAAATGCTGAAAAATTATGACAGCCATTTTATGGATCGGCGAAGGCATTTTCAAAGTATCACAGTGACGGGTATAACGTATGAAGTTATATTACGAAAGAAGTTTTTTCCCAAACTGCAAGAAAAATGACCTGAAAAGGTTAAACCTTCATCAGCCAGCCCGCGTTCACAAGTTGTTTGACGACAAAAACTTCGAATTTGATCTGTACTTATCTGGCTTCACACTTAGCGATTTGTGACTTTCCAGCGCCCGAAAACAATCTCCCTAGTGATACACTATTGCATCAGCGCCTACAGACATTCTCCCTTAGTGATACACTATTGCATCAGCGATTTTCCGATGAATATAACATACACCGGGCGGCCATGCAATCGTGACCTTAGCTTTCTACAGTACCTTTTTAAAATAAATTAGTAGACCTTACAACTTGAATGCACCTCGTACTTCTACGCATGAATAACCCCTTAAGATTATTGTCGTGTAGGTGTAATTGAACAATGTAATTTTAATAAATGACATTATTCTTAAAGAAGAAAGTTCTTTACTTATAATGGAACCTATTATAATAACAAACAAATTTAGGCAGTTTCCTAGTTTAAATTAAAAAATTCGCAACCATTGTCGTTCTATTTGACAAAAAAGTGAGACAAAACTGCATTAATTAATTGGAGAAATTTATGTTATACGCATTGTTGATTAATTTCCGCATTTGCTCTGTATAAAATACATTTGAGAATCTATGAAACCGCATATTTTAACCTTTAATTAGTAGAGCACAGTTATTAAACATTAATTGTTTCTCTAGAATGGAGCACAAAAGTTTCCTGTATGGATGTTGTTACGTAATATCGGAATTAAAGTGAAAGTAAATTCAGTCATTAGTAACTCTATCGTTTCCATAGTAGAGAACTTCATGAATATTAATAATATAGCAATTCTTATTTACGCATCAGTTTCAATACTCCAATTAAAAATAACTGCCATTCGCACAGCATAAACGACAGTGTATCTACTTTCACTGACAATGAGTGCGCTGTAGAGGAACTATCGGCAAAAACTATTGGCGTTGAAAAGTATCTTATGTCACCAAAGCACCTTAAAAAACACTCCCAAAATGATGTCTTCTGCAATTGTTTAAAATATAACTTTATCTAATCAGCATGAAAAGAGGTAGGAAATAGAGGCATCGCGGAAGATTTCAATATGCCGGAATTTTGTCATTTGTATTCATTCATTTTTAAACGAGTTAGTCTACCATTTTAACATTTAAAATGGCAAGGAAGCTTGCATGTGTAAGACCAACTACGTTACCTAATCTCTAATTTTTAGGTCATAAATTATTTATACAGTTTTTTTGAAAATCGCAAATATCGCCAAAGCACATCCTGTTTGTTTTATTTGCCACACATTTGAACGTGTTTTAAGGTTCAGCAAGTATAACCGCGAGAGCTGTGTAGTAAAGAAGGACGCAACAACTCTCACTTTCACAGGGAAAGTATTGTCTATCCTAGTAGCCTCAATTACAAAGTAATCAAACGGTTACAAATGCCAAACTTTTTTCCTGATTTTGATACTAAGCCAGTCGTACAACCTACACACCAAGTTTGTATAAAAAAAAACCAAAACCGTGATATTTATTGTTAACGTGCGTTAATAATATTTCAGCATTTCTTGATACACCTGGTTGCGTAAAATAATGCATTTTCATTTAAATTTGTTATAGATTAACTATTTAAGTAAAAGTTAATATGTTTTATTACATCTTAAACTAGCAGAAAGTTAAATTTAAGAGCTAATTGATTTGTTGATTAAGTTTTTATAGGAAATAGAATTATTTTTGATAATTAGGTTCTAGCACGACTTTTTATCAACTGAGCCGATTTGTTTGCAAAACATTATTTATCAAAATTGCATTCCCCTCGGCGACCCAGCGGTTGGCATGTTTACCTCAGAGCGCAAAGGACTCTGATTCAAACCTAGCCTAAAATAATTTAAAAATATGGTTTATTATCAGCCAAAGAAGAGCTAACTGTGTGAATCTGAATTACTAGGTCGGATCACCTTCAAGTTCGGCTTAATTCTAGTAGACGTGGCGAAATGACCAATTTTAGCATTTCGAAGTCTTAGTCACAAAAACAAGCAATAAATGCAAAATCGCAAAGTTAGTTCTTTATTGAAAGTGTAGTGGATCCTCCGTCGATAGATTAATTAGTTTTTAAAGAAGCTGGGTGGTTAATAAAACCTAATAAATTTTGTAGCTACCCAACAAAATTGAATTTTATTATATAAGCTAACGTTTTCGTATATTTTAATCCTAAGATAGATATATCTTCAGACTTAAAAATTTGCGAAATAATTTTTTTTCTAGTATTGTATTACTTGGTTTTCTTTTCCCTGACTGTGTTAAACTTCAAATATCGTCGATTAAAAATTAATTCTTGTCAATTATTTAAATAAATAAATACTACACATTAAAAGAATAGTCAAAAATTAAAAAATTTGGACGTTATACTTAAAAATATTTTATTATTAGTAATTTCAATGAAAGTGTTGTACGTTTATAATACCTACAATAAATTTATCTTTAGATGTATTTGAAATAAAAACCTAAGTATTTTTTAGTTTCAAATGTGAGGCAATATGTTACCATGAAGATTTAAATAATGAAATAGTTGGTGACGTTTTAGTTAATAATAGCAAAAATGTAAAAATTAACGCTATGTTCTGTACTGAAAAATATTTTCGCAGTGTGACTTTAAATAATTCCCAAACAAAATAGGTTGCCAGTAGATGCAAGCTAATGATAACTTTACGCGTGAATGTACACGTTTTGACTGCCTAAAATTGACACGGCCTATTCCTTGACGTGTTTTTCTTACATTGAATTTGGCTGACCATGTCGTAGAATTGTTTTACGTTTATTATCAAGCTATGCCCTCGCATAGGAAATATCTGGGGCTTCGGCACATTGCTTCCCCGCGTACCCAATTCAAAGCGTCAACCCATGCGATTCGATCGTGGGCACCGGAGACCCATCGAAAAATGACTGCAGACCCTCGGACAAGCTCAATAAATATGGTACCCTCATGGGCACCGACCGTAGTCACTATGTTCCTGAACTGAACCATGGTATGTCCACCAACAGTAAACGGAAACCATAATACGACGAAGCTTCAAATAACTATTAATCCGGCATATGTCCCGACATCATGCTGGAGGAAACAGGCCGATAGCGATTGTCCTAGTAATAGCAGTAAGGACGTTGCGGAGCTGATCGCCAGACCTCATAGCGGTATTTGTGAGCGCCAGTTGCGTGTGTTGTAAAATCCAATAGGAATTGTGGAGGGGACTAGGTGTTTGTGAGAGGGCGTTAGTAGAGCACTAATTCTGATTCCCGATATGAGATGTAAACGTGCATTCTGATCTGGAGCCTTCTGCCGACTTATTCAGTACCAAACGGGGTCGCAAGAGGCGTCCTCTGGACAAGCTTTACGCTGAAATGAGTACCTCTGAGTCATCATCAAGCTCCTCGTCGTGCTTTATACGGCGGGTGCCGACTTTGATGTTGGACTCGAGATGGCACTGGTTTCAACGTAGATAGCGATTGCATGACGGTGTGCTTGAAAGTTATTTATTTAGCCATATAAGTGGTCGCAGCTCCACGGATTCAGCGGCGAACGCCTGCCCCCTCTACCTCCAATTCGTTGAATGGTCTTTGTTGGAGAAGGTTTGTGTGTCTACGAAGGACAATTACCCTGATGTTCAGATTCATAATGATATCGGTGGACTCATTAGCGTGGTTAATGATTACCACTGGAGCTTTTATTGTCCTAGGTATTACAATTTCGTTTAAAATCACTTTGGATAAGTTTATTAGTTTAGTCAAGGTCAAATCTAACTTATTCAAATAGTTTCACTAGATGTGTGCTGCCTTGAAACGGTTTGTACTATGTGTTTATGCATTTTTCGCCATTTCCGTGTGGACCACACTCGATGATTGTTTGTCACTAGCTGAACTCTTACTTAGGTTTACAGAAACATTTCGTGTCCACGATAGTTGGTATACTGCATTGTTATGCACTTGTTGGACATGTAATTGTTCAACAATCGGTCTGCGAGTTCCCTTGCGGGTGAATCGGTGGCATTGAAACACAGCATTTTCTATCTCAGCTTCTCAATCCTTATAAAAATCTCAAACATTGATGTCATAATGTAAACCTTTGTACATTCACCTTACCTGGTAGATTTTAATTTTCTAAATCTTCTAGTATTGCGTCGCCGACGATAACTTCCCGTATCTTCCTTATTATTAATCTTAACAATTTTTCGATGATGGGAGTGATACGGTTGATTGCATTTATTTAGCAACTATATGGTTTCCTGAATATCATCTTCCATTGCTGATTTCACTGCGATTTCGTTCGAGGAGCTTACTTTTCTTCAAGAATTCTGGAAAATCTGCCTTGTTTCAGAGGACGCAGGAAGACCCCTTCTCTCGAAGTCTGCTCAGGCATTGCAGAGTAGTTTTTGGTGCGATATTAGATACTGCGTCTTTTTGTTCTGTATACAGCTATTTGAGAGGCGCGTGTTTGTTCGTGGTTACAGCTTTGTTTGTAGATTCTTCTTTCCTTCCTAGTTTTGCGGATTTCCGCTTATTCTTCCTTGTTTGTCACTTGAAGTTCTGCTTACAAATTAAAAGTTATTCCATCTGGGTTCATGCCTGATATTTTCGACGGAGTATTCTCTAGTACATGTTTGCTATCCTCTTCGTCTTGTATATTGATTATATACTGTCATTGTTGTTTCGCTACACTGTTGTATTATGCCAATGGTCCTCTATTTTTACGATACTTTTGCACTAGGGGAGATTTTGAAGCAATACTACATAATCTGCAATATCTAAGAATGCGTAGCAGCCTTTACAAATCCCCCTGGCCGCCTTCTCTTTTGAATCTTGCTGGAAGAGTATTTCGGCTTATATACGTTACTAAAACCGTTAACATGGAGTACGAAATAGTTGTTGGTATAATGGGAATTCCTTTTTTTCACCATCATACTATGGTTCATATTAGGTGGGAAAATAAGTTCGACAGCTTTATCTTTAAAGTCTTGCAACTCTTGTCCAAATTGAAACTTCTTTCCCTTTTATATGGTGATTTGAAAGTGCCAACCTTACTTTAAGAGTCACAAAGCGTCAAAAAACAGTAGTTATTGCGATGTCATTCGAAAAGATGCATCTGTATATTCTTTCTGTTCAGGCTAACGAAATGGCGCCTTCTGCTTTGGATGAAGATATCGTGATCCACAAAACTTGTAGTAGCGATTATGATTTCACACAGTAAATTGCCGAAAAACGTTGAAAATGAGGAATTGGAGGAGCTTCTTAATGTAAATCCTTGCTAAACAACTTGTGTGACTAAAACAGCAATTTCGGTTCGTTTGAAGAAGCTTGAAAAAGTTTTAAATTACAGCTGAGCATATACTGAGCCGCAATCGTTATCCCCGGTGTCACGATTTAAAAGAAAGACGTTTCCGTGTACAACATTGCAACTGGAGATGAAAAGTCATGGATTCCTCCGGATGAACCGTCAAAACTTTTGCTAAACCGACTATTTGCTGTATATTTGAAGGGATTTGGGTTATTTATTAAAATTATTCAAACCCAAAAAAACTGTTACTTCAAAGTGTTACGCAAGCACCTAATTACATTAAGGAATGAAATTAAAATAGGCATGTGATTCTTCTGCACAATAACACTCTGCCATATACGTTGTAAGCGATCTACTTTAACTTGGGCCAAGAAATTTTTTCCCGTGCATCTTATTTCCTAAATCGCATTCTGTAGCATTATCATCTGATTCGGTCCCTTCAGCGTCACCTGATTGATTTCACTTTAAATCTTCCGATAAGGTCAAAAAAAGCATCAATGACTTTTAGATTGTGGGGATTCATCAGTTGTCTGGTAGATCACCGAAGCGTCTTGCAAATAATGGAGATTTTTTTCAGGGTTAACATATAATTCGTTTTTTTAAACAAGTGTCAAATTCATATAAAAAGGCATCGATATTTTGTACGTCTAATAATACAGATATTTTTTATATTGTTGGTAGTCATTCTATTGGAAGATGACCCACTCTTAAGAATTCCAACCAACCCCGATTGTTAGTAATTAAGATGTAGTATTCAGTGTATTTGGTATAACCCGTTTCAAATCAGTTGCTAAAGCAATTCTATCTTAGGGATTATAGGAACCTCATGTCTATGTAATAGATCAGTATTTTCAAGATCTTGATAGGTTAAAATCAAAAGAAGTAAAATATTTTTTAACACAAATACTAGTAGCACTGGATACAATAGCTACTTAGCAAGCCATGTTGTAATTTAAATAAAATGCGTTATAATGAAGAACGTTAAATCATATGTTATTAAAGTAACAACGCTCTTTAAAGATTTAAAAGTAAAATCAAGATGGGCAAGTATTTGTGTTTAGAATGTCACAAGAGATCTCCTAACATGCTTAGTCTGTGCCAGGACACTTTCAATGTTAGTCTATTGTCTGATATAATATAATATTCATTTTTTATGTGGCTACTGTGGGAAATTTTTGACCTCCTTACGTACGTAGCAACTTTTAAAGTTTATAATGGAATTTAAAGAACAATTTGAGTTGAGTATTTTAGAAAACAAAAGTTATCTAGAAGAAGTCGGATTAATTATTTTTAATTAATATACCACCTTTTAATGAGCAAATTTTTACTGACACTTGGTCCGAGAGAATAATTTTTACTGTCCACTGAGCATGTAATGAATTTCTAGGATGTTTGGTACAAATAATCAAATAGCTGTAATAATACAGATTAAGTGCTTTATTTATAACTAAATAACGCATTTAAAGATCACGGTATCTCAAATTAGGACGCATAAGTTGTTTATCATACTAAATTACAACTTGTCAAGCGTAAGAAGAATCAGAAACGGAGGGAACCCTTCACCTGACATAGGTGTTAATTGATGATTAATTCCGAAGCGAAACGACAAAATCCTTCGATCTTACTAAATATTAATGCCCACAAAAGCAAGGGTAACATTTGTAGAAGTACTAAGCAGCTGATATAATTTATTTTTATTTTCTCTTACCTATATGAAATTAGTACAAAATTTTCGATGTGCAGTTTTTAGCGGAAATACACGTTTTGAGGTCCCCCGAGTCCGAAAAACGTGTTTTTAGAAATTGGTTTGTGTGTACGTATGCGGTCAATGTAGCTAAAAAACTAAACAGCATAGAAAAGTGAAACTTTATATTTGAGTTTACTATCTTACTGGCACGTCTTAGTAAGAATTTTGTTAAAATCGAATGTCTGGAAGTGCCACTTTATTCTTGCGATTTTTAGGTTTTTGCGATATTTTTTGAAAACGGCTGTAATGATTTTTTTCTAAACTTAGTAAGTTTCTTCCTTATACCCGAACTAATCGTTGAAGCGAGTTATTAAGGAAAATCTCCGGAGTTAAGCAATGTTTCGCGTGGCAAGTTAATTTGATGGGTCACCGTTATAATAAACGTAAATAATAATTTAACCATTTGTGGACCTATTTGCATATCTATATCGTAAGAGAAAGTCGTGTGTTATTTCATATCAGATTTTTTGTATTTCTGATTTATCTCCATGATTTAGCAACTTTATCGACCATTTTAATAAGTATCCTCTAGTCTGTTGCCAGATTTATCGAAACGCGACGATGTAGTTAATATAGACTATGCTAAATTTTTGATCTAATTCGGCGAGTTACCTCTTGTATACTCACTATGGAAGAGAAACGAAGTTTATCAGATGCGAGTAGACAATAACGGCTTGAGTGCAACACTTTTATATATGGCGCTAGAAATATTGGTCACGTCCGGTTACTCCTTCATTGAAGCGACTTTAATTACGTTCGGCTATAGTTGTGTAGTTGTGTACTGTATTCATCAAAAGTCAGGATTTATCCGTTTACAATTACAAATATTTTTCATATTGATTATCGTCATTTGTGTAGACCAATCTGTTAATCATTCATTTCGTTGACTTTTGGAAATTGTTGAAAGATGTATTTATTCCACTGTGTTTATTTGATTTGCAAAAATCAAAGGCTAATCTTTAAATAACTTAGCTTCGAGTTGCATAGCTGAATTATCTATATAAAAAGGCGGCGAATATAATTTGGGCGAGCTTTTGATTAACTGATTTTGGTAAATAGATATTTTGCTTAGGAAAACCATGTTTCTGCTTACAAATTAAATCAAAATTATGTGTGTAGTGCCCTATGTTAGTTATATACACTGATATTCAAGTCATATGCGCATATCTTTGTTGCTTCGATATAAGAAGGCGTTACAAAGGTTTGCGACAAAAATCTTTAAGATGAATGCCTATTTCGTCACAAGAAAAAATACACATTAAAGATAAGACCTGCACTTCTTTATTCATGAGGTTCGTTAACTTGCACTTGACATCAACACTGAATATTTTAACGAGTGTTCGCGGATGCCAGTGACATTTAGCCTTGAGTTGACATAAAAAACACAGGATGAAAGAAATGCTGCAGGAAAAGCTTGCGATCATCGAAACTCTGGCCCTTTATATAAGCAACGTGGGTCTTAATAGTTCTTTTGAAATACATTTAAGAGATCTAAAAGGTTAACTTAAAATAGTGTCAACTTTCGTAGACATTTACTAGGCGCGGGTTCGTGATTTTATGTATTATCTTAGTATAAACCTCATGTTTTAGCCCGGCTTTCATCCTGTAGTCGTTTCAAGCGATAGAGTCTGGGATTACAACTAATGTGTTAATTTTTTTGTGCTTAAACTCAAAGAAATTCTTTGGTGCGTTGTCGGGCTCTGTTTTTTTTGTCCTATTTAATTTTTTTACTAACACGTTTTACTTTGTGACAAGCGAAGGATTCTTTATATTTGCACTTAATTAGTACACTATGTTAAATTAAATGAATTAGTATACTAAGCGGGGGTGTTTTAAGTTGTCCATTTATTTAACTAATTTCTTTTTTATTAAATTAATCACATTTCCATGCCTACTAATGTTTTACAAAATAATCAAATTAATTTTAGGTTTGTTAAAATCTACACATAGAATATTTTTTCTTAGTTTTTTACAGTTCTCTACATTCGCCTTATTTATTTTTTCGTAGCGAATTTGTTTCAATTAATCTTCGCACGATACTAAAATGACGCCCTTAAGTTGTGAAAATTATTTTAAAATGACGTTGAGTCGGTGATACATTAAATTCTAAACTGGCGTCTGTTCAGATGTTGTAATACGTAAAACAAATTCATTAAGAATAAATAATCGTTTTAGTGATTGAACACATGATCTTGATTTTCTAAAAAACATTATAAGCTGCATTATGTGAACCAATGGCTCCAGATATAATTGTGGCATAACAAAAAAAGTTTACTTTCTAAAAATATCGTTATTATTTTGAATCATTTTGTGATGCAATTTACTAAAACTGTATGTAGTTGAAAAAAAAAGATGTGAAAATACATAGGGTGTTTTAGAAAACACTGCTTTAGCTTTTAATATCGACAGAACAGTATGTATTCAAACTTGGTAACCCATAAAGTACTCAATGAAAAGAATTTTCATTATATTAGTTTGGGGGATCTAGAAACGAGAATACGGGGGTTTCCAGCTAAAAATTTCAAAGTACTTTTTACATAACTCAGAAATGTCGTCCAAGGTCATATAATATTGCTTCATAATGCACTGCTAAAAGATTTGTTAATTTGTTAATCAGTTCCCTCCAAAAATATTTTAGGTAAGAGATTATTCACTGTGTCGGGAAGTTTGACACACCCTGTATAGCACTGTTTAGTAAGAATTAAATACTGCTTTTGTTGAGTTATTTTCTCTCGCATTTGCATTTTAATTAATTTTACGTAGGTGGATAGAAATTTGTTTATAGATATCTCCGCATGATGATCCATTGTTAAAGTAGAAGCGAACGGTGCGGCTTGGTGCGGCGTTTAGAATTACTTTATTGTTATTTAATTTTCATTTCTAATTCATCATAAACAAGAGAGAGAGTAGAGTTTTTAAGTTATGATTTGTCGAATCATTTTATTTGATGAATTAAAATATTTTAAACAGTAAATGTAAAATCGATTATAAACAATATACATATCTTTTCAAAAAATTATTAAGTAAAACTTAATTTAAGATTATAATATATTATTTGTCAAGTTTCATTGCTAACATAACATTATTTTACTACAATCCTCATAAGAGTCATTTTGTCGCTTCAATTATTATGGCATTTTTTAACGACAGCCGTATTTTTTCACGTATTCCAAGGTAACGTGCTAAAATTTATTACTCTCCACCGCTAACACGTCTCGTCCTTGATACGTCTGTAACTAATATACGTCGATATGTGAGGGTCAGAAGTCAAATACATTTAGGGCCAGTCTTGCCAACTTCTGTTAAATTTGTATGCTTGCTACTTAAATATCATTGTGCTCACAATGTTTACCATGGACACTAACGGTGAGATAAATTTAACAAACGGTGGACGTAGAAAAAGGTAGATTATGTAAAATGAAGAAATTTACCGATAAGTAATAAAATATAGTTTATTTAACAAACAAAATTTGTAGCAAAATGGGAAAATAGCTTATATTCTTCATATACCTAACATTTATAACGAGTATTCAGAAAGTCTCTGAATCTTCAGATTTTTTGAACATTGGTTAATCTGCTACACGATTGTCACTTTTATTCTAACTATGAACTTTGTAAGTTTTCTTTCTCTATAAACTATTATCGCCTAAAAGTGCTTGAAGAAATTGTGTCATAGTTTTGCGCACGATATTACATGACATTTTTCTTCATTATTTTTGCTGTTAGACGGCAAATCTCCGTTATTAAATTGGTTTAATAATCATGTCTAAATAGCTTTACTTTGCAGATAATCAACAACATTCATATATCTTCTTCCGGTATACGGTCCAAATCTGAATGTTTGTAGCTGTTGAGTAAATAGGGGGTAAAACGCCAAGTTTCAGTGGGCTGAGCGCGCATAATGCTAGACATTTCTAGCTGGACCATATTGTAATTGGAAATTTTTGTCTTGGAATCATCGACATTCTGGCAATTGAATACTTACTTTTGTGTTTCTGAAGCACAGCTTTGAATTCAAATTATTATAGTAAAAATGCAATCTAATAGTGTTCAGTGTTACGTGGGGGACTGCTAAAATTTGCGGAAAAGTAAAATAAAATACTCATTAAATTTTGTAAATCACTTGCTTGCTTCTCAAAAGTCCCGCCTTTAACATCTATTCACTTTTCCATTCTCCATTGAACGAGGTACTTCCGAAAAAAGTGATCTATTTGCTTCAACGGCCTCTTCAGGCGATGAAGAACGTTCTCCGTGCATTTAATTTTTGATGTTTGGAAACAAAAAATGGTCACTGAGCAACAAATGAGGCGAATATGGGCAATGCCTCATTATTTAGTCGACAGCTGGCTGTACTTTGTGCGCACTTACATTGTTATGTAGAACAATGAAGCGCGATAACTTCCGGAAAACAAATTGTGGTATACCATTAACTGTTTTTCGATCCTTTAAGGCCACATTTGCAGCATACCCCGTTTTTCTGAAGAAACGAGCAATTATTTTTATGGAAACGTTTTGTGAACGAGGCACTTTCATTGGTTTCGGTTCAAACACCCATACAGTCAATTGTAGTTTAACTTCATATCCATACGAATATATCCATGTTTCGACACCTGTTATAATGTAATGCACAGAATTTTTAAACGACCATGGTCGAATTTTTGGAGTATTTCCTTGCACCAATTGACACGTGCCTGTTTTTGCGTTTCTTTCAAATTGTGAAGAATCCAACTACTGCAAAACTTCCTGACATTCAAATGATCTTGCAAAATCGTGTGTATTTATTTTACCGCATGTTTAAAGATGTCACTATGTGGTACAACCCGGTCTACTTCAATCATGTCACGCATAGCATCAATTTTGTTGGAGACAACAGGGGTGCATGGACGACCTTTCCGAAAATCGTCATCAAACGTTGATCTTCCACGCTTGAATTCTGCGAACCATTTGTAGGTCATAGTTTGGATGCTGCTTCATACTCAAATAATGAACTAAGATTTTCCTTACATGGTTTTAGTGTTAAACCATATAGAAGGTCATAAGTAATCCTCGCTAAAAATTTCCATTTTTTTACAAAATTGCTTTTTTCTAAATTACAGCTTTTTATTTACTGATAAAATTTAATTTACATTATACTTGCTACAATTCCGTGTGACATTCGTCATATGAAAAGTAAAAGAATTTTTAATAAAACCTATTACAAATATGCGGAGTATGTTGCGGAAACGGTCGGAGAAAGCCGTGTGATATTCAAAACTATAGTTGGAGTTGGTTTATTTAAGACATAAGTGACTGATTCTAAATTAATAATAATTATAAAAGAATCAAATAATTATTAGAATTGAATGACATCTTAAAGCTTAAAAATAGAGTTCAGTTAACTCGAAGGAAATGCAGCCTAGGAATATTAAGGGTATATTCTAATAATCCAGTTTATTGAAATACTATGCTTCCTTCCTGCTAATAAGCTAAGCTATAACCTAATTATCGTAAGTAGTCAAAGCGAGATATACTCTCGCTTTGAGAAACACATGAATCGTAAGAAATATAACGGCTAACTAATGATTTGAGATATTAGCCCGCTAGATTCTAGACACAACTACTTACAGATGTAGTTCATGCTATTAAGTATTGGGAACATTAGGAATATTTTTCTCATCGAATCGTAAACTAAATATCTAAAACGCTGTTTGGCTTATGTGGCGAAATACACTCAGTGTCTACTCAAATTATTAATAAGTTAAATAAACAGCCTTGGTTTGTTTAAAACAACACATTGGTATTTCTACGCTTTGCCAATAAGCTAGCTCTACTATTAGAGTAGAATTTTACATATTTTTACAAATAATTTCAAACGGTCAAAGCGTTTTGTTAAATTAATTGTAAAGCTTTTATAAAATTACCATTTCGCTTTTACCTACTTTTAAATAAATGTTAAATCGTTGGATATACAGCTCTTTCAATTATTTCTCATCTTTTGAAGCTAAAATTTCAGCTGTGCAAATCTAAACAGCGTGTGCGCTAAGATAAGTTCCAATTCGTATCAACAACCCCTAAAATGAATTCAACTACCACCCAAGGGTCACTACTCCAACTTAGCTCATTACCAGGAAGAATACGTAACAAAGAAATAGCCTATTTACTGACTAATAGCAGTAGTATTTCTCTTTAGCTGAGTTTTTTATGCTTTAGCATATAATCCAATTTTTAGTAATGAGAACCGCATAAGTATTTATTTCTTAAATAAGCCGACTACAACATTACTATTGCAAATTTAATTGAGAAGTTTGAAGAAATTGGTACAGTATAGGATACAGAAAACCTCGTTAACCACAAAAGTGGTCTCCGTTATCAATCCCAGAATTTTGCAAAATATCTTAATTTAAAAGCCTACAAAATAAGTTAAATTGACACTAATTAATCATGAAACACGGTGCACGTTTGCTAATTGGACCCACGACAAAAAAAATGAAAATTTTTTTAAAGATATCCTCTTTAATAATGAAGTGCATTTCCATATCAGGAAACATGTAAACACAAAAAACTGCCGAATATGGGGAGAGCAAAATTCGCTAAAAATATTGGCGAAGCTAATGTATCCTTAACGAGTCACTATTTAGTATAGTTTTTGGGCTAGATGGATTATTATCCCGTAATTTTTCACGAATAAAGGCAGAAAAACTTTTTGTAGCATGAATTAGATGGTATAGACCGCTCGCTTAGGTTCCACTCCACATACAGCGAACGAAACACTGGGTACTTTCCGGGAGCGATTTCGTTAGCTATCCCCCTCCGAGAGCTTAGCGCTCCTAGACTTTTTCTATGGAGTTTCTTTAAAGAGTAAATATAAATTGACAAATCCTCAAACAATTCTGGACCCTAGGAACAATTTTATCACTGCTATAATTTTGACAAAAGGTGATATCATATCAACGAACACGAGGAAGCCGTTTTCATGATACTTTTTTTAATTATTAACGTTCATATTTGTATTTTAACATTTAGGAAATTTTATTTTAATTGAAATTCAAAAACCAGCCTCAAATTTGAACATCCATATGAACGACCTTTGTTGTATATCTTTAAATTTAATTTCAGTTCTAGCTTATGCAGTTAATGTGAAAAACCAAAGATTCCTAATTTTTGATAGTTTTACGTTCCAATTTTTTCTCATTTATTGAAGTTTGATCCGATTCTTCTTTATAAAACTGTTATGACCATTCTAAGAATATGTTTGTTTTTTAGGAATGCGGAAATTACTTTTACTCCCATGATTTCTATCGTTATAGCCATTTCACCATGTCTACTAGAATTTGGGGAATATGGAGATATTCCAACCTCACTTAAGAAGAAGGTGTGCCAAGGTGTGCCTTTAAATTTGTTTTCAGTGAAAAATTACCGACTTCGGCTGTTTTCGAATTCGTGCCCTTTGGGTTAAGTGGTGGTAACATGTGAACGATAATCGCTGAGCCAACGAGACCAACAATTGGAACTTAATTTACAGAACTATAACCGGTACATATCACCTCTCACTTATATATCAAGCTAAAATATATAATACAGGATGGTTCATCTATCGCTTTTCGAACTTCGCATAACTTTTTATTTACAATCCCATCTACTTGTTTTATTTTCTAACAATAATGTCTTTTAAGTTACCATTATGAAAATGAACATATTCATGTAGTCTGCTGACATAGTTATCAATAATATACTCTAGAATATCATAGTTTACTTCTACTGTCGCTGCGATGATGCGCTTTCCTAGTTCATCAATATTTTATTGTTTTGTAGAAGATATTTTGCCTTTAACTATCATTGAAATAATATGTCAGCAGTTATTAGATTTGCAGACCTCACTGGCCATTGAATATTATTAAATCTTGAGATGATCTCGACATGGACGTGTATGTCATAGCGTCACCTTGCTGAAAGCAGAGCTCACCATGCAATAGAAGCATTTCATAGTGACATTCTCCTTACTGTAGAAATTCGATTATTTTCTTCAAAAATTAGGGACCAAAGGGCTAAAACGTTACCTTATCAATCCAGGGTATGTATTATACCAATAAAATAGTCCTCTTTGTTTACAATTCCTAGTAGGTGAAACTGTGTCGCATCAGATCAGAGATGATAAGCCATTTACAGCTGTTAGATCATAATCTAAAATGTTAAGATATGTAGCAGAGTAGTAAACGAAGCCTGATCGAGTAAATCTTGAGGTACCAATGAAATATTCGACCCAAAATTGCCATCCTAATATTCAACGCGCGTTTTCTGCTAGAATGCGTCAGATCCTGCTTTACTTACTCTACCACCAATGAATTCATCGTTTATAACAGGTTAAAAAAAGTGTTACCTGTTATTTGATTTATACTCTGTATCTTTAGCATAAAAATCAATGATTGCATTAAAATAGAGGACGCCACTTGATTAGCTCGACAGAGAATTAAGCTAATACTGTGAATGGGGAATGGAGCTCTAAATACTGTTCATAGAAAGGTATGGCGTATTCAGTTGTTTTTATATTTAATTTTACTGATTACACAACTTGCGATAGCTGAGATATTTGCGATCACACTATTTGCTATGCGCTGTGAACAATAAAGCACTAAATAATTCAAATATCACAACAACGGTTTAAAAACACCTCGTATATATTGAATTGAACTAAATCAGTATAATTCGTTTACAAGAAAAGAGAAACTATGTAATACTTAATTAACTTATCAAAAACAAATCAAACGTGTAGAATTACAAATAAAATTAATATATTTGGTTATTAATTACTAGATTTGGATCGACCCAAAAAGTTACTACAGGTGGACGGTGCTTCACTAAAAATCGAATAATTAAATGAATGCTAAATTAGGCATTTACGTTTATAAAAAAATTTAAGAACAGTTCAATACTTATAGTATCATAAGATATTGTAGGATTCATCAGGTCGTAAATATTTGCTCTTCATTAAGGAATTTTATTCCCAATTTAATCGGCAATATAATATTATATTTCTAGCATGCTATGCACATATAAAATAAATATAGTTTAATTGTTAAGACAGGTGGAGGATTAAATAGGCACAAAAAGGAATCTCGATGCAACTTATAGCAAAATATTATCGAAGAACGAGGCGGGAACGCATTGGACTCCATTTCAAAGATCAAAGATTATCCAATTTGATGCTACACTGCAGCTTCTCACAATTCACTTACTTGGAGAGGTACTTCAATACGTAAATATCATCTTCCAACTTGACCCTTGATACTTTTCGATAATATTCGCAAAATACAATGCGGCACGAATAAAGCTGACTTTTTACTCTCTATTTCGTATATATGAATGAGTTAAATATACTGAATAAAGTTTATATACGGGTTATAATGCAATGTTTGCTCGAATCTTATATTAATTTCCATATAGGAAATCAATTTTGCATTAAGAATTCGATAAACGTTAAGATAAATATATGTAAAAAGTGAAAATACTGGAATTAATATTCCACATTAAAAATATAAAGTACTATATAAATTAGCCATATAATTATAACAGTAATCAAATATTAATTAATTAATAAGGTTTTATTAATAAAGTAATTATTAAAGATATACTGTAAATATACCTACAAAGGAAAGGCATATCCAAGAGTAGAGTTAAAAAGCAAGTTCATTATATTGTAAAGGTAACACCTGACAAAAATCAAGTAAACAGTAATTCAATTAAATGAACCTTTTAAGCAAAGCATACAATAAAATAATTATTCAAAATATGAAACTGTAAAGAAAACTAAAAACAAACAAAGTGTAAAATATTTAAGACCAAAATTTAAGAATTCAAACTAGACGGAGAAATCTGGCGAGTGTAATACAATGTAATACTTAAGATAGTTTAGCGTTACAGAAATCTGAAGTTAGCTGAAGTAAAACATATCGATTATGAAAAGATGACAGTATATAACACGAAATACTTAATCCAAAGACAGAAGCAATCTAATCTAATCAGAATTACTACCAGCGCCTATATAAACAGCGATGAAATAATGAATACACGGAGCTTTATTGACTTATCTTGACAATAATCCTTCCGATTAAATATTTCTTAAGCAATCCTCCCGATGTCCGTTCGAGACGTTTGTGATCACAATAGTTAAGTCCCGCAGGACCTCATTAAGGTTTAACGGACATATTCCAAGAGCTGTAATGGAGATTCGTCCCCTTGTTAGTTTCCAGGACGTATCTCGTTGTTTCAAATTACATTTGGTACCCTCGCTAGGATTGTAGACATAAACAAAGAGACAATTTCCATTGTTTTGTAAATAATCGAACAACGTGGAACAGTTTATGAAGAAACATATCCTGCGCCCTATAATAAATGCTCTGTATCTGAGTCCCCTCATTAATCAATCCGATTTACCTTAAAGTATCTTCGGAAACGAGGCTAATCCTTTAAACTGATGAAATGTATGTCACCAGACAGAATACTGCTTTATACAGCCATCTTTGAATAACAAACTAAACAGTAATCGAAACGCATGTCAAACACGTTGATTTAAGTAACATACAGTAGCACGCTAATGGAGTTCAGGAATGTACATACTTGTAGAAAATGAATTTAGATTTCAAATACAGGTATAAAACTAAATATACTTCTATTGAAACTACAATGAAAATACCGATAATAAATTAACGTAGAACGCACTAAGATATACAGGTAGAATCATGCTAGAAATACAAGTTAAAATCCTACGCAACGTTACCTTCATAGTGTCTAGCAGAGAGTTGTCGGTTAAATCAGAGCTCAAGATACGCATCTTCCTCTGAGCGAAACCATTTGACCGACTGAATCTAATATATTGGTTCGACATAATAAAAATTCTATCTTGAATCGGTGATAATAAAGAATGGAACGCTTTACGCGACCCCTCTATGGTATCAAATGTTGACCTTGATTCTTTAATAAAGCGAGTTTCATGGGAACCCCTTGTCCTACAAAATAGTATAAGGAGAACTTTTAAAATAACTGTGTGTTATTTTATCTCGCCCTTTAGTACTTATTAGAAAAGTATATAAGTTAATCGATATATAAAAACCATAATGCAGAACTAAGCTTGTAATTTCCATCAGTAATATGGCGTCATACTTTGTAATTTTTACATGCTTATTTCCATGTAAAATACTTTAAAAAGTATACAGACCTGGAAAATCGGGAAAACTCAGGGAAATATTAAGCAGAGGAAAAAATCGGGAAATTTACGAAAACCATTAAAAGTCAGGGGATTTGCCTAGAATAAGTAGTTATTATAATAGGGCGTATTTTATATTCCAATTTGTTTACAGAATGTACTGCTTGTGGTGTATTCCTTAGGTATGTATTAAAATCGTTGAAAAAATGTTTATATATTTTGTTTCGTTTCGGATTATAGTGTCCATACACGGTGCACTATAACGCTGTATTTTAGTTTTATTGATTAAGAGAACTTTATCGAATAATTTCAATCATTTATTTCAAAAATTAATTATTGACTATACAAATAACTCTGGAAAAATTTAGGTTCATAAAAAACAAAAACTAAACTAAACATAAAAGGCGATTCGCTAAAATATTTAAGTGCAACAATTATTTTTAAATAATTATTAATTGCAAATTAATATTTAGTAGGATTGGTTTTTGCTTCTAATATGTCTTCTAGGCGACTTGGGAGGGAATGTACCAATTTGGTTGTCGTTCCTTTTTCAACGTTTGTCCATTCTTATAATAAAATCGATTGAAGCTGTTAGGCTACTAGAAAATTGACATAGATTTTCAGTAAGGCATATATGGCCATTGTGGAGGTGGTTCTAGTATATGAGGCACATTGTATAACCATTCTTAAGGACGTGATTTATGTTTCATGTCATTATTTTGATAAAAATACAAACCGTCTTAAAGTCCAAATTTTTCTGCACTGGATTTTAAGTTTTGTATTAAAATATTTAAGTACATAAACCGATCCATGATTCCATTAATTATATATAAATTACCTGTACTACTGGCTGCCATGCAACCCTATACCATAACGGAACCACCTCCGCCTTTAACAGTTGGCTGCAAATTTTCTTTTTATAAAGCCGTTCCTGGTTTGCGCCATAGTTTGATCTTTACATCAGTACCGTAAAATTAAATTTAATGTTGGAAATTTATTTACTATTTTGATTTTCAACTATTTCCACAAAATTTAAATGATACGAGGGTCGATCAATAAACTACCCGTGTTATGAATGAAGACACAGTTTTTTGCAAATTAATTTTTTTATCTTTGAGGTCTATACACTTTCCTTAATGTTCTTGTCACTTCTTTAAACCCTACAAAAAGTACGATTTGTCAAACTCTGCAAAACACGCTTATGTCTCGACGATAACCTCTTCATTTGAGCTAAATTTTTATCCCACGAGCCAAGTTTTCATGTTGGGAAACAGAAAGAAATCGCAGGTATCCAAGTCGGGCGAGTACGGTGGGCGCGGCAATAATTTGTACCTCAATTCCGAATGAATGTGTTGATGCATTATTGTGATGAAAGAAGACCTTTGTTTAGCCAAATGAGGCCGTATCTCCTTCAATTTCTTATCAAATCGGTCCAATAATTCATTATAGTACTGCCCCGTTATCGTCCTTCCTTTCTGCAAAAAGTTCATGTGGATTATTCCCTTCGAATCCCAAAGAATCGTGGACATGGTCTTTGCTTTCTTAGAAGCAGATTCACCCGAAGAAATCCATTGTTTGGATTGTCGCTCGCTCTCTGGCGTATAATAATGTATCTAGGTTTCATCAACGGTGACGGTTCGATGCAAAAACTCCTGCGAATTTCGCGTGAAGAGGTCAAAACACTGCTTCGACAGTGACATCCGTATGCGGTTGTTATCCACCGTTAGCAATCGCGGCACTCAGTGAGCCGACAGCTTATTTACACTTGACTTATCATCTAAAATATTGATTGCCGTTCCACGTACGGCCTCTGCTACTTCACGCACTTTAATTCGGCGATCTGCGAGAATCATGTCGTAGATCTTTTCAACAATTGCCTGGGTACCACGTCTGCCGGGTGGCCAGGCTATTCCTCATCAAAAACAGATGTACGACCACGTTTAAATTCGCTGAACCAATATCTTACGATGGTCATAGATAGTGGAGGGTCCCCATAGACACCATTCAACTTCGTTTTTATTTCTTGACATGTTTTTCTATCCAAAAATAAATAGCGAATTACGGATCGATATTGCTTTTTTCCATTTTATCGAAAAATACTAAACACGTGTCACACAACCGACTGCAAAATAAAAACTAACCTATGAATCAGTGTGAAATTTAGTACGGTGTCCTTCGAAGGATGGCTGTATACGACGGTAATGTTTACTTCTCTAAGCAACGCCACCTGTCTTCAAACACGCAATTTATTGCAATTATTAATAAGATTAAGATATTTATCAAACCTATTTATACTTTCATTAAATTACTACAAAGATTGTTTATAAATTTTGTGCAAAATTTAACATCGTGCTAAAACGGCTTAAAACATTATAAAACATTTCTAAAAGTAAAAGATATTTAAAAAAGTGTTCCTTTTCAATAATACAAATGCACAGAAAATAGTATGTAACTATTCAGTAAAACAAATCGTTTTTATTTTAAAGAAATTGCAAAATTAAAAGGCCGCTAGAAAATTAAACCTTTTATTTGAGACTGTAATTATCGATTCACTACATTTACGGGTATTTAATAATCATTTGAGAATATTCATTAAGAGTTACCAGAGACTTACAGTCGGCCAGTCACTTATTGTTGGATATAGTAGATCAAGTGAATAGCAAGTGTGGACTGAAAGCTTTATTTGCAAGTATTTCAAAAATTATGCAATTTAAACACATGGTTTATAAGAGCTTTTATCGTGCATACCAAATTGTATCTGCTGTTAACGTAATGCCTCTTATATTTGAGACCCTGTAGAATTATTTCGTTTGAATGCCGTTTAGAAATGATTATTAGTTAGGCAAGTAAGATTATATTTAAAAAAAAATAGAAAAGAAACGTTTTTCAACTTTATCTAACGTGAATTAAAAGATCAGGCTAATTAAAAATAATTATCTGGAAAATAAGGAAAAGACAGGGAAAATTTATATGAAGTTTTGTTGCCAGCTTGGTACAGCCAAGACGCGACATAGCACTGACCAGTTCAACATGTGGTCCAGCGGATATTTTGCATACTGCGCATTCTCTCACCACTACTTCCGGCCGTCAGTTTAGTGCGTGATTCAAATTCATGATGTCACTTAACTAGCTAAAATTAGAATACGCTCCAGCATCACTCTCAAATTTATTGAATAATTAAAATCTAAAGATCCGTATCGGAGGTTTGATGGGGTAAAAATCGTCCCTAATCTAGAGAGTTTCACAAAGAACGGAACAAACGCTTTATATGAAACGAAAATTTATCTTACTTTGAGGGTGAAAATCGCCCGTGGGGCGAATATTACCTCCTAAATTGTCTATTAAATTTTAATTATCTACAACATCCAAATTTCATCAAATTTGGGGAGGACATATTTGTTTGACACATTTATAAAAATGCTAACAATAATTGCTGTGACAGTAAATTATAAATATTTTCAATAAAATTACAACGCAATTTCCTCCTAAAATTAATACAAGAATAATCTCCCAAATTGTCATTGTAATCTTTTGCATTCATTATTATTTTCTGTAATACTCCTACAAGATCTTTTATATCTTCTCTACAATTACATGACGCCTCTTTCTTAAAATGCTCGTTAGCTTTATTATATTAGCAGAAACGTTTTCAAAGAAATGAACCACTCCTCCTATTAAACATCAAATGGGCGATTTAAATTCACATTTTAATATGTGCCATAGAAGTTCGCAGTTCGCTATAGCAGTCTCTCTAATTGGTGTGAAAGCGAAGGGAAAATTCTTTTTATAAACATTTCTAAAGCACAGAATTTGTATTAGTTGCTAATATAATGACTATTGCCACCTTTTTTTTCGAATTTCAAATTCAAAGGATATTTAAATATAACAGGAAGTTTTATTACTACTTGTCCGTTCTGCTCAAATTTGGTTTGTTTCGAATTTTATTTCATAGCACGATTAATATTAAAGTGTGTGCGACACGTTTAACATTCTTCTCGTCGAATCTTTACTTGTCTGGAAAATTCATTACATTTTGTTACGCAAATACTAAAATGTGTAAAACCACCTACATTAATCGCAAGGGCCCGTATTTCAATCTCTAGTTGAATTTGTCTTGTAGATATTTTCCATTTATAGTGGTAAGCAAGGCAATTAACTATCAGATAAGTTTAATTGAAAATTTAAATACGAACCCTAATAATGGAAACGTTCAAATATATTTGTACACGTTGTACATTAGAGATGTCGTTTATTCGCCAAAAAAACACTAAAATGCTTTTAGCAAATCAAATTATAAATTTTTGTGTTGAATATTACTTTCACATTGCATAATTTTATAGGAAGTGAATAAGTAAATGGCTTCTCATGGATGTATTTCACTAATATTATGAGCTTGAAAATGCATACTAATGTGAAAATTTCCCACAACACTATTGGTAAAACTGCATTGCTTTGTAACTAAAGTGTAGTTTAACTCTACTGATCTACGATTGAAATAATACCATTGTCCCTATTTATTAGATCGCTATAAATTTCCTGTATGGTAATTAAAAAAAAATGATTAAAATTCTTGTATGAAGTAACAGGTAAACTTCGTAATGTGTTTTTGACTTTGACCTTAATACTTTAGTGAAGGCCGAATGATTTCTTTAGGTGTATTTATATTGATATACGGTATTAGTGGCATAATTTTGATTTACAACATAAATAACAAATGCATCATCACCTTGCAAGTTTTCCCAAGGTTGTCTTTTTCAATCATTTGTGTTCAAACATATCTGGTATATTCTATCACGAAATTAGTCAATTATCTTTGGGTCTTATTTAATTGGTATTTTAGAATAAAATTCTTGACCTCTAAAATTATAAAGGACATGTATGTATGCAAAAAGCTTTTCACATGCGTGTATTCTCTAATAATTAGATAAGGACGAAGACATTTTGTCATACGGCCATATAATTATTTGTCATTTATTATAAACTTCCCGAACGCTATTATTCTAAAACCATTCGCCTTAAATTTTAAGGTCACTTTGGTTACCTTTTGTTTTTTTAAGTTAGTGACTGTGCGTAAGGAATGTCTTTGACATTTTGCAAAAAAATGTAAAGATGGGGGGGATTATTTCTACCTTTGCCAAACTAATAATTAATTATCGAAAACAGTTCGGCCTCGGTGGCTCAGCGGTTGGCATGTTTGGAAATAAGTCTAAAGGACGTGAGTTCAAACCTAGCTGTGATCGATTCCGTCAAGTTAATGTTTGGCATGTTAGCTCCAGCTTTATCATAAAGCTTCCGCCCAAAGTTTCGGCAAAAAATTAAGTTGTATTAAATAAAGAACTGTTTCATCTTAGGTGTTAAAAATATATAATTTATATGTCATATTTCTCACATTCATGTATAAGTGCGAAATTCATAAATTATGCGGTTATTGTTTTAGTGATTTGCAACCACTTGGAAATTACCGCTCACTTATTTAAGAAATGTCACAGAATTGCCTTTTAAAAAAAGAGGAAGTACTAAAACTATTGTGCACCTTTTCCTATCATAAAATTATTACAGAATAAAGCTACTTTCTTAATTAAATTGAATAATGACGTTCATAAGGCGTTGTATATGCAATATTATCTTCTGAGATTACCATGAGTCATTTAAAGAGAGAAAGTTGACAATGGTTCCTGAACTAACTAGGTTTAAAATTTCAATAATACTTAGACCGCGAGACAAATAACTATTGTTTTCTAAACTACACGAAATGAACACTTGTGGCATATAATTTAAATCCAGGAAGATACCGGAGGAGTCGAAGCGTAAATAAAGTAACTAAAACTTAAGAATATTTTTAAGAATAAATTTATTTAACTTGGAATTGTATTTGTGGTACTTTGCTTATAAAACTGTATATAACTACTGCGAAATCTATAGTCGTATCTTAACGTCTTTAAACCTCGACTTATCCTACCTAAGCTGACCGCTTATTGCTCTGAAAAATGTTTGCAACGATTAGAACTCACGTTCGTCCAGTTGACAGGCGGACCTTAACCTAGCCGCTCATGTTTAATTTTCTAACTTGATATAATTGATAGCTTATTTTGAAGTCCCATACAACAGAATTACTTTTTAAAGCACCAAATTTATCTTTACGTTTTCTGTCTATGTGTAACGCTTCTATTTTAATTTATTCACATTAAAGTTTTGTCCTGTTTCATAATTAGAAGGACCATAATCGTTTCCATTTTATTTATTGCGGCATATAGATGCGAGTACAAAAAACAAGATCTGGAAGAAACGAGTTTGAGGTATATAACCAGATTAAATGCACTTCAATTATCACCTATTTTTAAGAAATGCGGACCTTTGCACACAATATCTTTTTGAGTTTAACATTACGGGCGATCGTCTCCGACTCTGTCTCTTCTATTGGAGTACCAGAATTTCTTCCATACCTTCGTCGCATTGTTCGATTTCTGAGGAGGTGGAGTGGCTTTTTGCTTCCGTAGCGGTTTTCTTTTTCTTAGTGCCCGGAAATCTCTAAAATTTCGGGTAAGCAGCTTAGTATTTTTGCCATTCCTTAGGCAAAAGTGGCGGCGTTTTTTATGGGGTCTAGTATGATTTTGCCTACCTGTAGTAGTTTTTCTGCGTTGAACGCACTAGGTGGTTAATTATCGTTTTTTATCACGTCGGCATACGAGACGCCCGCGCAAACCGCGGTAGGTCTGGTTGTCGTTGATGTGGCCGTTCGTAACTTTGGGAACTCCGAGCATCCCCTGTAGTTCGTCGTGTGCCGGGCGCCCCGATTTGCACACTTGGTGGGGATTTCGCGCGGTTTTTCTCTGTCCACGCTTGCGTAACCTTGGCCGCACTTTACACAAGCTGGCGACGCGCTGCATATTCTATGGTGTACCTGTGTTTTTGGCATCTATGGCACTGTATTGATTTTATTTTGTACTTCGGCATCTCCACGGTTATTTCGAGGCCAAACACTGACTTGGCGCTGTAGATTTCTTTGCCTTCCTGTGCCTTCTTGGGCTCGGCGTATACCAGGGACATTGGAACTTTTTCTGCTCTCTTGCGCATCCGACGCACCCAGTGCACCGGGAGCTTCGTGTCCTTCAGCTCTTGTAGGAGACTATTCTCTTTGATAAATGTTGGGACACCTCTTAAGACGACCCTTAGTGGCTTATACTCCTGCAGGATATAAGTGTGAAATTCTAGGTTAGTCCCTTTCAGGTACTTGGTGATGCCTCTGTAGTCATCGACTGTTTCGGGATAAATCTTGATTCTCAGTTTTTCTGCCTTTGCCTTGGAACATTTTAAACCCTTGATTAGGATGTCTTTGGATACTTGCATCCAGGTTTGCCCCTACCGGAGTACCACAGGCGGAATGTTCGCCCTCATGGGCGCGGTGGGCGTCGGCTTTGTTTATTCTGTGTTTTTAAGGGCTTTATATCTGTTTGAAACCTTTTTCTAATTCCTTTGCCGGGGCTTTCCTTTTCCGACTTACTTGCTCGAAGCCTTCTACTTCGTCGCCATTCTCGGGCGTCTAACAGTTTCATGATGGTGTTGGCCGTCGAGTTCTTTTCGGTGTAATCGTAAAGCAGCTTCTTGCACTCGTTACCTACTGCTTCGGGGTGGTTTCTTGCCAACTTTAGTATGTGGTCTGGGAGGTGATGAATCACCTCGTCAGATGGCTTACTTAGTTTGGTAGGCTTAATACCGTCTACCCATTGCAGGTAGCCGACCAAATAATCTTGCGTGGCATCATCCAAAGCCGCACTTGGATTTCTACTGCTACTCGCCATTGTAATATATTATCGTGAGGTAGGACAAACGAAAATAGTTTCTTGTACTATACCCGACCCACCGTTACATATGTAAAATGGTCCTAAGGTATAGTACAATTCAAAATTCATGAGTTGCTAGCAACACTTGCGGCCTGACTAGGGGCTTGAGGCCGACCCCGAGGTACTCATTTCGGCGTAGCTTGTCCTTCTTCGAAGGGTTAGACTTTGAGACGCCTTGTATGAGTCGGCAGAAGGATTCAGATCAAAGGGGCCGTCTACACCCCCTATCGGGCATCAGATTTTCAGTCCACCCTCCGGCCTGAGCAGAGATTTGGTGTCCTGTCCTCTCCACAACACCTATCGAGTTCTACAACGTGAGAGGCCGGCGTTCACGAATACTGCTACAGGTGCCAAGCAAAGGTCTGGCCAACGAGCTTGCCATCAGTTCCGCGTCATCGTTACTGGTACTCACCAGGACTGCCGCTCTCGGCCTTTCTCTTTCAGCTTGCTGTTGGGACATATGCCGACTTATAACCTTGTTGGCAAGCTCCGAATTAATCATTTCAGGCGTCGGCGTACTATGGTTCAGGGGCATGGTGACAACGGTCAGTGCCCATGAGGGTCTTCTGTCATTTTTCGACGGGCCTGCATTGCTCATGATGTAATCCCATGGATCGTCATTTTGCATTGGGGCGGCAAGTCCTCGAAAAGCAACGTGCCGAAGCCAGCTTAACATTACAATCTTAAATGCCGCATCAGCATACCACTTTTAGATACACTAGTGGCAAAAAGTTAAGGATAAGAACGTACATGTAAAATATTTTGCAAAACCTTTTTATTGTATTGAAAACACGGCTATCTATGAAAACATTTGTTAAAAAAGTCAATCAAAAAGTGTGTTTGGTTTTAAAGTTATTCGAGCTAAGATGTCAAAGTGTTCATTTAATTTAAATTTTGAGCGTGCACTATTCCTCAGTAGCTTAAGTTGGCTTTTACTTTTTTCAATTTAACCTTTTAAACAAAATGCCCAGACACCATTTAACTCTTCCACATGCAAATCAGGCAATAGGTCTTTTGGAAGCTGGGTGTACCCAACTGGAAATTGCCAATAAGTTTAACGTTTCGCAAAGTGTGATAAGTAGGCTAGCTAAACGATATGCTGAAGCTGTATCTGCTGAGAAAGGCCCTAAAATAGATCGCCCAAGAGTTACCAATGAAATGGAAGATCGATTTTTAACGCTATCAGCAAGAAGAGAGCCATTTACTACAGCTCCCAGACAACGCGATCAACTTCGAGACGATACAAGAGCAAACATGCGTATGCGAACAGTTCAAAATCGACTGTATGGGACAAATTTGAGAAGGAGATGTCCTTTAAGACGTGTACTGTTAACACCAGAACATCGAAGACATAGATATGTTTGGTGTAACAATCGTATTCATTGGAGAGAAGAATGGAGTCATGTTATGTTTACTGATGAATCTCGATTCGGTCTTCACAGTGAGAGTTCGCATATGGAGTATTCCAGAAAACCGTCATAATCTCAATCTTATTCAAGAGGTGTATCCTTTTCGCGGTGGTTCAGTTATGGTATGGGGGTGGAGTTTTTTTGGGTGGCTGCACCGAGATTTATGTTTGCAATGGTAACATGGATGTTCAATTGTACAGGGAGGAGATACTGGAGAATATAGTGGTTAATTATAGAGCCGATTTAGAGCCTAGGTTTATTTTTCTCGACGATAATGCTACACCACATCGCACCCGCATTGTGCTTGATTGTCTAGAAAATGAATAAATTGAATATCTACCGTTAACCCCGCTCAGTCCAGATATAAATCCCCTTGAGGATTGTTGCGACATTCTTCAAAGAGCATTGGAAAACCATGTTTCTCCTTCTGGGACTGTGAGAGAACTAAGACATGTGTTACCACTTCTTTGGGATAATCTTGAACAAGAGAAAATTGATAGTTTAATTTTAAGTATGCCCAGACGTTGTCAAGAGGTGTTAGAAGAAAACGGTGGTTGTATACATTATTAGGCTTAGATTATTCCTAAACTTGAATTGTTGTTGATTGTTATTTTTTACAGTTAAATTAATTTTCTTGTTATTTTGTAATTATCATTGAGTTATAATAAAGTATTTCTCTTATATCAATGAATTAATGCGGTAATTATCAGAAGCGTGAGCATATCATTTGTTAATGTCATCGAATTTAACGTTCTTTTGAATATCCTTAACTTTTTGCCGCTAGTTTATTTTTAAATTCTAAATTAAAAATAAATTACGGTTTTATGTAAGGGGAACCTAAACAAACTCCTTGTTTTGCCTATGCGTAAGCTAAATATTTTTTAATTATAAAATAGTCAACGAAATTAAAATGTTAGAAACTATTTACATATGAAGATAGATCGCATAGTTATTCAAATAATAGATTAACTTCGTTTGAAAAACGTAAAAAGGTACTTTTACAATGATCACAAAAGTTAAACAAATTTAAGTACTTAAATTTGTGAGACATCTGGCTTCCGTCAAGAATTACTTCAATACAAATTTTATCCTATCAATTACACATCAAAATGAGGATAAATATCAAAGATAAAATAAGGTAATACTAGCATTAAAATATCTCCAGTTGTAGAAGAACCATGTTTAATCTCCATTCTTATGTTTTTATTGCACATGCTCTCCTTGCGACTAATTAACCAATTCGCGGATTTTGACTTGAACTTTCCTATATTGGAAAACTACTACAAATGATATATCACTATATACGCTTGAATATCTTCTTTTATGTAGTCTAATCAAAAATATGTTATCGTGAGAAACTTCGTTCCATCCCGACCCCATTGAACCCTTTCCATCGGTCACCAAAAACTTTGCAACTCAAGAAAAGCTCCCATAATTTGCACTTTTCAAATTTGAGCGGTATCCATTAAATTTTTAAAAAACGTCCACATTGAAAAATAACCAAACAAACTTTTGTGTCACTTCAATATCTTTTTTCACATAATCTATTATACTGTCTTAAAAGCCTTTTGTTCCACCTCCAATCCCATTCAACTCATTTAACCGATCACCCACAAAAGCTTTTCAACCCATGAAAGCCATCCCAAGCTTGCAGCCTTCAAATTTGAGAACATCTGTTAAGTTGTTTTCAAGTTATATTTACTGAAATCTAGCACAAATAAAATTAGTATAAATGGTGTTCGGGGGACCCCAAAATTTGCAATTGGAATGCTGCGGCTCGTGAACATATTCAAAAATTTACCGAGAAGTAAGACCCGCTTGACCACTATTTGTCATTGTAGGAATAAATGAATAGTATTTGTGCTGACTTCGATTGGTGTTACGATTAAAATGTTTGCCTCTACATCCAGTAGACGTGTGTTCGAACCCGATCGGGGTTGCTAAATTTTTCAGCGAAAAAAGATTTAAAAAACGTGCCTTCTCGGATAAAGAAGTAAAATCGTAGATTGCGCAAAAATGCATGTCTGACACATTAAAAATCTCTATTCGTGATGGAACTAGACATGACGAAATCATCCTAGCGTTTGAAGCCAAGAGGGCCAACGGAGTTTCTGCATCCCAAAGTTTTGGCCACAAAACACACAAATAGCATTTGCTCGCTAAGAATGCGATTTTTAAAATTCCCTATTTATTTGGAAATTTGTTGAGTTTATTGTTTTGACTATTCTGCCCAATTAGTACACATTATGTTGTCAATAAGGAACGGGGATGCTCTACTTCCTTTGATATATTGTGCTCACTTTACTAAGAGGTATAGTGCATGTTTCGTGCCATTTCCAGTAAAAAAATTAGAAAAGGATAAATTCATTATTTGATAAAGGAGCGGTTGTACGTCCCTACCATAAAAAACTACGCTAAGAAGAACTCATTAGAAAAAATGTTTGTGGTTAAATATATCTTGTTTATTTGCAAGTTTAACTGTCAATATTGTGTATAAAAATAGCAGATTATCCTTGAGATTTATGTGCATTGAAATGTTTCAGTTCAAATGACGTAAATAAACGTTATACAGCTGACATAAAAAGTGTATCTATTGAAAAGATGCTGGATTCCCAAGGATAGATGCATAAGGCTTTTTCCAAATTTTTTAAAATTTGTAACTTGAATATTGAAGGTTAAAATCCTTGCTACTAAGCGACATTTATTTAGAAGTTAATAAGGTTTGTTGTATGAAGCATAAAGGGTGCTACTAATGTCGAGTGGAAATTGACTTAAGGACAAAACTTATTTTAGTTTTATTAAGTGATACATAATTTTGTTTATTTTTAGTATTCAAATTCACCCATAACATTTATTGATTTACATTCGACATTGTTCTTGAATATTTATAACTTAAACACAGTTTTTTCATGTTATAAATGTTCATTCACAGGTTAAGTTTACCAAGTTTAAAAAACCCATAGAAGTTGGGCAATAAAACTTTATGATTCTATTGTCGTTGTTGTTAGCTATTACTTTACTGCATTATCCTACGATTGCTTATTTGTATACCGTTTCTACTACTATAATTTATTTATTAAAAATATTTACTTTTTATCTTCTATGTCAATTACCAATTGTTTTCTACCACGCATTATTGCTGCTATATTTACGTTTTTTTGAAAGTGAATCTATTTTTTCAGTGTTGTCACATTTAAATCTTTATTAGTGGAATTTATTCGATTTTTCGTTTAACATAAAAGTAAACATCCACAACACATTCGGGAAATGTAAACATTGCACAAAAATGCCATAAGCGTCTTCCTGTTGCAGATTATCCACAACTATTACTTAAAACGCATAAAATGCATAAAGGATATAGCTATGTTTCGGATTAGTCAGAAATTTTTAAAAATGTCTCATCTTTCGTACATAATTTTTTGAAATCTGCGAGTATACAGAGTGTCCGGGATATAAGAAGCATGTTTGAAGAAGCGTTTACCCCAGCCTTTTGTGAACGCAAATCTGTAAAAACTTTAATCCAATTAAAAAAAAAATTTTTGTAAATTTTCGCGTGCAAATCTATCATGGTTACGGGCTTGTATGTGCTTTACCATGAAACATACTTACAAACATAAACACTATTTTGTTTTTGCTTGCACAGTGTCCGTGTACATTTACTACTAATGTACTCTTTAGAGTCAAGGTGGCCAGCTATTTTAATATAAAATATTCCAACGTATTCCTTTAAAATTATCCAAATTTGCTTTTACTAGCACCATTACTTATTAATGGTGTTTTTTATGGATTAACTATTATGAAACGTATTTAATAAATATCTGAAATTTACATAAGTTTAATCCACAATAAATTATACGAGGTACGATAATGAAGTAATGAGACTGATTTTTTTGCAAGATGTGGCAACCCTGCAGCTTGCGCAGGCGCTCCATCTATGATCTTGATTTCTAAGCTACTTCTAGTCCAAGCGGCACATTGATGTAGCCGCTTAGTCGTGAGTTGTGCTGTAATAAGGGAACACGTGTTTTTGTCTCTTGTTACAGAAATGGAATCGCGAAATATTGCGCAACGGTATGCCATTTCTTTTTGTGCTAAAATTGGGCTAATTTAGGTTTTTGGAAATGAGGTTATGTCAAGAGCTCAAGTTTTTCGTTGGCATAAAATGTTTTGTGAAGATGTTGAAGATTAAGACTGCAGTGGACGACCATAAATCTCACGGACTGATGTCAACAAGGACATGGTGTGTGAAATCGTACGATCTGATCGAATATTCTCCTTTAAAATGATGGCACAAGAACTCAACATCAATCGGGAAACTGTTCGTCAAATACTAACTTAAAATCTGGATATGAAGAAAATTTGTGCAAAGATGGTCCCCAAAAATCTCACAGACCAACAGCGAGAAACACGAAAAATGTGGCAGTCGATTTGTTAGAGTAAGTGGAAATCAATCCAGATTTATTGAGCCGTGTTATCACTGGTGATGAAAGTTGATTCTACCAGTATGATCCAGAAACAAAACGTCAACGTTCGCAATGGCGTTCAAAAGGATCACCCAGACCAAAAAAAGCTCTCGCATGTCAAAATCAAAAGTGAAATGCGTGCTTGTGTGCTTCTTCGATTCCAAGGGCATTGTTCATAAAAAGTGGATGCCTCCTGGCCAAACAACCAATATTTCTACAAAGAAATTGTAGAAAGACTTCGAAAACGAGTTCTCAGTGTCCGTGCAAGCATTGCTGATCATTGGATTCTTCATCACGATAATGCGTCATCCCATACTGCACTATCTGTGCAGCAATTTTTAACCTCAAAACGCATTTCAGTACTGTCACAGCCACCTTATTCACCCGATATCGCTCCGTGTGACTTTTTTCTATTTCCAAGAGTCAAAATGGTGGTCAATGGACACCATTTTCAAACAACAGAAGATGTCCAAAAAGCTGTGACGAGGGTCTTGGAGGAAATTCCAAAAGAAGAGTTCTAGAAATGGTAGTCAAGGGACACCATTTTCAAACAATAGAAGATGTCCAAAAAGCCGCGACGAGTGTGTTGGAGGAAATTCGAAAAGAAGAGGTCTAGAAATGTTACCAGCAGTGGCAGAAGCGCTGGAGTAAGTGTGTGCAAGCAGAAGGGAATTACTTTGAAGGAGATTACACTAAAGATGACTAAAAACATAAGTGATATTTTTTTCACACTAGTCTCATTACTTAATTGTCGCACCTCGTATGAAGATATTTTATATTGCATACAAATTACGTTAGCTTTTGACATTTTTCATCATTTAGATTTTTAATTATTTTCACAAAATTAAAATTATACACAGCAGTTTTGTAAAAGTGAAAGTTATTTAAAAAATGGTCTTTAAATTCAATAAGACAAATATATACATATTAAAATCCGTATCTAACCTTATTTTTATTTTAAAGAAATTATAAACTTGCAGAATTAACAGATTACTAGAAATTTTAAAGAAGAAAATCGAACTTTTATTTTAAACGGTAATTAATGTATGGGGTATTTATAATAATCGACTGAGAATTATTCACAGTGTTACTCCAAAATCGTATGCGTTCGTTCAGCTTCGGTCAGTGGCTAAAGATGTATAACCGACCAGCTATTTCCTGTTGAATACTGTTGAAGAGCAGGGACGGCCTGCAAACTTTAATTACAAATATTTCAAAAACTATGCCATTTAGAAGTGCAGTTTATAAGCGTTTTTTGTTGCGCATATTAATGTGTTTGCCGTTAAAGTAGCAGTACTACAGCTTATGTATAGACAAAATTAGTAGCTACTAACTGACAAGTAACTAAAATAAAACTAAATTTGACAAAGAACCAGTTTGAAAATTGTCATGTTTATGCTATAACTTTTATTTGTAATAGGTTAGTTTTTCATACAAAAATAAATGAATTCTTCCATACAAACGTCAGTAATAACAATTTTCAAATTGCTTATTGTTATGTTTATCTTGTCGTGGATATCCTGTCTAGCGGCTATTTTGTATCCGGCTGTATCGTCGCGGCTATTTTGTCGCACGGCGATTTTGTCACGGCTATTTTGTCGCGACTATTTTCCCGCCGCTATTTTGTCGGGTTACCATTTAATAGAGTTATTTCGAAAAGTTTTAAAATCTAATTCCTGTAATGTAATAGATTTATTCTTTAGCTAAAAACTATCTTATTTGAAAATAATTGAATATCTAGTAAAGGTGTGAGAATTTTGCACGCAGACCTCTGTGACTGCATTTTGTATTTCATACATTCATTTATAATGTGACTATAGATAACAAATACATATAATTATATTGTATTTATTTAAATATAAAATGGATAGTAAATTACCGAAAATGCAAAGAACATCGCCTCTACGGCGATAAGATTGCAAAATTTACGATACATTCCCCTTAAGTGTCAGTACCCATGTGAACTGTAGCTTCAGTTAACTAAGAGAATGAACAAAAACTGTATAATATTGTAATTGTAGGACATATAGCAAAGCTTACTTAATCACTTTTAAAGTAACGCGCGCGCACTCTTGCTCCATCGAGCCTGCCATCATTGGAAACATCAGCGGAAGGGTTTTTTTGGGATCTTTCGAAATTCGACCATCGCATGGGATTTTATTCTCTTGAGGCCTAGTTTCAGAATAGGGGGCAACCGAAAGTTACTTGTGAGATCCATGGAGAACGGCTGTTGATTGATGATAGGAGTGTTTTTCGTGATGAGGAATCACGGTACAACAAGCTAGGTGTGGCTCGGTGCGTTATCATGATTCAGAAACCAGAGAATTACATCGTACAAGCTTTATGTAACTTTCAAATAGAAATTACTATTAACGGTCTATTCAGATGGTACGAGCACATGCTACACCTCAATGTTATGGAATGCTTGGATATGTCGTTGTGAGGCATTCGGATGATTCTGTTTCCATCTCTAGATCATAGACGAACATGCATGACTCATCACCAGTTATGATGTACTTTTTAAAATAAATCTCCAGCGACCATTGTGCGAAATTCCAACTGAACCACGATTAGCTGCTTCGGAACAAATGGACAGAAGCGAGTGAATAGATATTTCTTGGCTCAACTTCGCAATTATCATTCTTCGATCAGATTGGATCAATTATCGAACCTTTACAATAGTCCTTCGATTTTGGACGTCGATCGCCTCCGGTTATGCTAACCATCTTCCAACGTCTCATATCTATTCTCAAACATCGGAAACCAATGACAATCGTTTTTAAAAACATTGGACATTGCGTATTTTTTAAACAAATTTCCCGTGACCATTATGCAATATTACATCTGATTTGTGATTAGCTGGAACGGATCGCATGATTGCATCAGTGGGAGATTCTTCTCGCCTCAACTCCGCAATGATCATTCTTCGACCAGATTGAATCAAGTGTGGCACTTTTTGTATCATTCTTCTGGTCTGGGTGTCTATGACTTTCCACTACAGTAGTAATCTTTCAATATCCCCAACCCAGTTTTAAAACTGCAAAACCAAAGCAGATTTTGTCAATTTGCAGATGAATTTGATATTCGCACCCTTTCGTCAAATATGTATCTACATTCTCTAAGTTAAGAAAACACAAATATATGTTTTCATATAATAATATAGAACTCTTATTTTTGAGATTCATAAACTGGAAACTCCTTCCAGTTAATGAATCTCAAAAATGGTCCATTAATTATACCGATTCACCCATATGCAATTGGGCTACTATATGGTTAACTGCGATCCATCAAAAAATAAGGACAGGTAGAACAAAGGATACTGTTTGAAGAATGATTCTGTGAATTCGAAATTGGAAGGTCTCTACGTGTAATTTAGATTTTCTTTGTTTTAACATAATTGAAACTTTCACATGCACAACGATTGGACTTGTGTATTAGTTGCAAGGTTTCTTCTCAGTTCGTTCTGTCTTATAGAACCGTTCACTATATTAATTCTTGATACATTTCTGTTTTAAGCCATTTATAATTTAATATATAGCGTTGGCGTATTTTTTATTTCGAGAACATAATAACTGGAGTCTTAGTTTGAAGAAAGACATATTGCTGTGTCCAATTTGACCAATTACCGGCGATTCACGTAAATTTAAAAATACCTGAGCAATCGCTTACAGAAAAAATGCAATTTATAACTAAGGGAAGTTTATTGAATGTAAATTCAAATTTTAGATAACGTCACAAATTCAAAAACAAAAATGAGGTAAAATTTACCTGAAGTTATTAATCCGTTTGAATAAAATAAAATTTAGTAAGGTTAATGTAAAGAATAAAAATATATACATGCCAGATTAGAATTAAGTTTCAAAATTGTAAATACAGTAACTA
>JAHWXV010004655.1:0-18964 GCA_024586415.1 Phrixothrix hirtus | reverse complement strand
GAAGCCTTAGAATTGTTCATGATGCAATCGGCTTTTCACCCGGCCGAATTAATTTCAAAATTCGTGCCATTGCTATTAGGAGGAATCTAGATATTTATTTTAAACATATTTCATTTTTCCACAATGTTTTGTTTTTGAGATATCTTATACATAATTATTACTTAAACTACTTCCGGTTACCCAATTTTCGGATATTTATTATAGAAACCGTTTGGTTTATGTAAAACAGAATTAAGTGGCTAAGAAATATAAAGTCGTTACAGGAAAAATTAGAAATTCGGAAAATATCTAAAAATGACAGAAACAACGTGGCACTTTTGGTTATTCGATTTTAATCAAATTTTTGATTTTGCATACAAACCTAATTATGACCACAAATATAAATTTTCATAGTTAACGGCAAAAGTACTTCCAGTTACTCTACGGAAAATTTTCTGAGAAACCGCCTAGATTACATAAAAGTGCATCAAATGGCTAAGAAATATAGAGTTTAAGAAATCGTTAGAGCGGATTTCGAAAAAATCACGAAAAACCAATAAATGATAGAGGTAAAGTGGCACTTCGTAGTTACGCGTGCGGATGGTTACAACTTAAATATAATTTTTGTTGATATACGACCTTTAGTTTTCGAGTTATCCTGTTCACATTCACACACACGAAAACGTGTATTTCCACTAACATTTCAATGTCGAAAATTTTGTGTGAAAACAACACTCTCTCTTTTAGTTGTATTTCATATAAGGTAATAAAAGTAAAAATTGTATGTTACGTTAAGTTCAGAAGATGATATTATTATTATTACAGTTGTTATCAAAGCACATCTGACGTTATTAAAAGAAATGCCATTCTAAGAAATAATCGAGGAAAAGATTATTCTGTTTATTTTTGGTTTTGCTTAAGTGTATCTTTTAAAATGTATAAGTAGATATATACATAAGTATACATAATACCCATGATGAATATTTTCAAATCCCGCTTTAGATGCCAACTACGTTAAGATCGTTGTCCTAGAGTACTATCCAAATAAACACATTATCAGATTATTTTACAAAATTAGATTTGTTTTTTATTTTATTTAACAACAATTCAATAACCTCGTAAATGGTTCCAAATATTTGCTATATATTGTACCTGTGTGTTAATTTAGACCTACTCGTATTGACAGAAAGTATCTCTCAAGTGGAATAGTTTTAGAATCATATATAACCATAATTAAGAAATCATTTAATTTATTAAGTTTTCTACTTTATTTAACAATATGATTGTAAAAAACTTAAACACTAAAGGTTTTTATGATAATATACATTCATTTGCGACCATTTCAAATCTTAAATGTAAACACATATAAATCAGACCCTAAAATTTAATTTTAAATGTTTTTATAGTAATTAACAAACTTGCTTCTAATTTATTAAGAAACTGATTTTATCTAAAATCTTTTTAATTAATTTAGATTAGCCTCCCATTTATATGACTATATCAGATGTTCTCTGAACTATTTTATATAACAGAATGACTTAAAAATCTTTAACCCACGGGTAACTTCTTAATTTTATTTTTATAAAAAATAGCACACTTCAGGAAAACAAATTTTGACCAAAAAAATGTTTGAAATTATAAAGATGAGCTGGTATGTACACAGTGGTCAAAACTAAGCAAATCGAAAATTGTCCTAAGAGGGAACTGGCGCTAATTTTAATTTTTGGGTAAACGTCATAGCCAAAAATTATTGAATTACAAGGCTTAACCAAATACACAATTTCATAAATACCTTAAGTTCTCAATAAACTATCTTAATATATTTTGTTTATAAATACAGTCGGCTTACCGACAGATTTATGCGTGTGTCTTTTGGCTAAATAATAGTCCCGCTACTTGCTTGAGGGTTACCGATAAAATTATTAATGTCGATCTGAAACCGTTTTGCTTTTAGGACCTGGACTACATAGCAATTATCACTCCAATTTTTGAAACGCATTTTGAAGTGCTTGAATTACTAAGGTCGATTTGACTTTACCCAGAGTAGAACTAGGAGATCTAAATCGTAACGATCTTCATGTCGATCCTGGAAAGATTTCGGCCATTTTAAAATTTAGGCGAGGCATTTGGCATCATGGGAAGAGCGAGTCGGTACCGTTGCTTTATCTCCAAGTTACTGATGTTGTGTTCCTCATATTACACTGATTAGAAAAGATGCTGATTTTTCGTGAAATTTTGAATATGAGTGAGCTTTTAGGATCAACTTTTGCTTGTTAATTACATTTTATTATACAAGCGGGTATTTTGCGCGGTTTGAACTCACCGAGCCCCGATGATGAAAAGGTAGTTCCATATATAAGTATGTATTTATCTAAAATCGAAAGAAAGAAGATCGTTACCGAGAAATAATGATTTGCTGTTTTATGGGTCATAGAATCATTTCGACTGTATGTTGCAGAAATAATTTACCTCGGTTACTGACCATCTCTTTGTCGCTTAAATTGCTTTTATGTGGTCGCTTAGCACGATGATGAATTCAGCTGCAACTATATAACTTCTAGATCCTACAGAAGGTATGTATCCCAGATACATTTTCGCATTCGCTCCAGTTGGCTATAATTTCTCCATCTTCCTTACCTTTTAAAGTTTTTTCTTTTCATCAATGATATGTTTCTTTGCGTGATAAAATTTGGCTACTTCTTAGTAAATAATCTTATTGATATGAGGACGAAAACGCACTTTACAAAATATTCCCATAGAAATTTTTGAACCTTGTTCCTCATCAAAACGATATCTTCATTCTTGTGTTCTGTTCGAAAGTCATGTTGCGGCGATCACTCGTCAGCTAGCATTTTTAAGATATTATCGCATATGCATTCATTGTTACAGGTCATTGCACCGCATATTCATAAACATTCCGCGTAATTTATATTAACGAAAAAACTCAATTCTGGTTTATTAAATTATATTTGGTTGTGTACTTTTCAAAAAATGCGTATTATTCAGTTTTTTAATATTTCTGTGAAAATCAAATATATCAAAAAATGGTAAAAACTAAAAATGCGGTTTGCTTCATACAACTAACTTGCTTTTCCTTTTAATTGTTTCTCAATTAAAAGCTTCATTGAAAAAATTAAAAACATGGTATGCCTTTGGAATACCTTTTTGTTCCTGGTGTAAAGTTTGAGAAAAATTGGATAATAAATTACAGGTTTTTCAATTTTGCGTACATACTTTGAAATTATTAACCACCCAATTTCGTAAATATTAAAAAGAAGAAAAATCCGTAAAAAGCGGCATGCTCTCTTGACCGGTAACATCCTTTTAGATTTAAAAAGGGTAGTGCGTAATTTTTTTCACGAGAAACATCTTGAAACAACTGCATTAAATTTACATTTTCTTATTATTAGTTATTTGTTTGTAAATTACATTATCTCATTCATGATTTTAATACTACTCCCTAATTTAAAGTTTTAAAAACGCTTCCCAATAAAGATTAGGCAAATTATTTGTAACAGCAGGTTAAGCATCTATTTATTAGTAAGTAAATCGGGTGAAATTTGTTATGTCGGAAATTATATTTGCGTTTTTTCTAGAATGTCCGCAACGGATTATGTGACAAATAACTGCAGTTCATGTGTAAAATTTTTAAAAAATGGTTCAATAGAATTTAATAATCTCAGATATTCTCCAAAACGTATCTCTTCTAATACGTAGAGTTTCCCATTTTAAAACATCCCTGTATTGTACAATTAGTTCAAGTTTAATACCATACCACACATGCAACTAATATTTCTTCTACACATATTTTCATGTGTTACTTTGAAATCCTAAATTGTAATAAAATTAATTGGCCTATTTTAATTTATTTTTGCTTCTGGGAATAATTTATAAACTAGATAAAATCTAATTGTAAATTTTTATACCTTCGTATATATATATGTGTTGTTATATATTTGCTAATATCTTTTTAAACTCCGACATTCTAAATTCTTTATACAGCAAACGTTTACATATATTTACTTCAGAAATATTCTCTTTAGCTAAATTTTAATTATAGAGCTTTATTAAATATTAGTGTAGCATTCTGTCAATAGTACCACTGTATTTTAATGTGATTTAATAGTGTTATTACTTCAATAGATAATTCGTAATTTTATCAAGGGGCGTACTGACCAATTTTTCCGATAGAATATCGATTACTGAAATATATTTAGGTATGACCTTTTGTAGTGCTGATAGAAACAATGTAAATTTAATTTGGTTTCATTTAACATAAATATTTTACAAGTGTTTGTACACTTCGTCTAATTCTAACAGTGTTGTTATGTAATCGATACCAGTAATTACCTTTAGTTACTTTATTCCATTAATATCAGTAATTAGTATACCGTATGTTTCAAATTTTCAAAACTTTAGACATATCAATTTAAGTTGTGATGCTATGTTTTCAATTAAACGTGAATAAAATTTTGTTTTCACTAACAGTTTTTGTTTATTATCTTTGTTTTACACATTTAGTTTTGTACTATAGAGTATTGTTAGAACATAATTGCATTGAAAAAGTTTATTAACAAATAACCTAAAGTAAAATACAGTTACTTGTTGTTTTGTATATTTGTTTATTATAACGTTGTTTAGCTATCACACACTACTTCTGTTGCCCCGCCCTCAATTTTTCCGGCAACTCGAAATGTTTTATTGCACTACTTACTCATGAATGTTTTCCTGTTAATTATAATACAATTAAAGTTTATGGAGAGGCATCTTTGTTTATAAATAGCGCCTATTACAGGGTGTCCAACATTTTCAATCGGACGACTTGTGTCAAATTAGAGCTATTTTAATTCTTTGTTACAAAAGATATGTTCTAATTCTTTAAAAACTTCTGAACTTCTTTCTTATAATGACACGAAGCCACATCCGTCCAGAACAATATACCGCTTACATTATGAGTACCGTCTATAAAATAATTAAAATTGGTTTTAGACAACGGTTATATAAATTCCTAAAGTGCGTTCAAACCTCTATGCCGATAGATTACTGCATAGTTTTACAATACAGTAAGTGATAAGTACGATATCAGAGACACGATTTCTAAATACCACAGAGTTAACTTCAATCATACATTTATTGAAAAATACCTATAATTGCCTGACAAGATGTATGCGTTCTAAAAAGAACGATTTTTAATAAATGCAGTTAGTATAATTCGAAAAATATTGACAAGAAACGAACAATAATCGTGGCAGTACAAGGAGGGTATGTGTTAATAAATTACATTTGACGTTTGGCAGCCTTCCCATGAAGGACAAGGATAGCGTTATATGGAAATGACTAAATATAGTAAAAGCCTATACTTTACTTGGAGGTTTGAATGCTCTATAGTTGATAACACATTTTGCAACTAATGGCTTTGATATATTTATTTGTCCATTTAACACCTGGCAAACTATGAACTTTTATGACCTTATTTAAATTTGTTTAAATTCTACTTTTGAGACTCCATTGAATGCTAAAACCTGCATTTGGGTGCATTATGGGGATAAAAAGAAATATATTTTTTGCGCTGTTTTAATTACATTTTTACAAATTACCTAATTACTATACACACTTTATGTACTCTTGTATTTAAGCCCTGAGGATGCCAACCAATAAGGTTTAGGCGAAAACGTTTGGCCCTAATAACTTAAAATAATTATAAATGAACTACAAACTTTAAAAATTCAATAAAATTATTAACTAAACTAGTGAGGAAGACTAAATTCTTATCATAATTACTAAAAATTATCACCCCAATTACATGGATCCACTTGAAGATATATATTTCGTCATTTTAAATCTATGGAAGAAATTGAAACTAATTAACTAATTAATTTTATTGATGGATGTCGGCAACCTTCAACATAAGATCTATGAAGGATCACATACAAATTTAGTTCTTAATGGCCGTTACCTGAAAGATGGAACAAGATTTCGAAAAATCCTCCCTCTCATTTGAATATTTGCCAAATAAATGTAGAAAGACTTAGTAGACATAAATCCAGTATCTTGGAAGACTGTGTACCGATTATAAAGTGGATGTTAGATTATGCTTTGTTTTCCTTCAAACTAACGCATTATGGAATTAGAGGTATACCACACAACTTAATCCTTCCTTTTCTGCAAAATACAAAACGAATTGTTGAAATCGTACAGAAATCCAATAAGTTTACACAATTAATATTCTCTGAAGAATTAAATACGTCAATTGGAGTTCCCCAAGGATCAATACTGGGACCTTTAATATTTTTAATCTTTTTAAATGACTTGCCATATAATTTTTCGCATTTAGTGGACATCTGTAAAGTAACTATGTATGCAGATGACACAAACCTAGTTGTTTTTTAGAAATACAGCGGACAATCTTTGCCACAATATAATACATGTTTTAGATACTGCGTACAAATGGTTTCCGAAAAATAAACTACAACTTAACATAAATAAAAGTAACATTATTATCGTACAAAACACATAATAAACAAAGTAATAGTATTTCAAAATCAGGAAATCAACATTCAACCATTTTGTGAATTTTTAGGTATAGCCATCGATAAAAATTTAAAATGGTGAATGAACCATAACTTTTTATTAACACAATTAAATAAAGCCTATTTTGCATTGCGACAATTAAGACAAAATGTCACTATGAATCATTAAAGAAGGTTTATTATGGATATTTGAAATCACATGTTAGATACGGAATTATATTCTGGGGATCTTCACCTTACCCCAAAGAAATTTTAAAGGTCCAAAAAAATCATTACGGATCATAGTAGGTGCTAGACCTACACAATTCTGTCGGATTTTATTTATTCATCATAGTATGCTAACTGTGATAAATATATTTATCCTTAAAAGTATTATTTTCTTATTAAACAACAAGTATTTGAACGATAAAAATTCATCTTTCCAAGACTATAACACCAGAAATGCCGAACTAATTAGATTACCTTTCCGAAATTCAAATATAACGTATAGGTCTTTTTTAAATATTCCAATAAGATTTTATAACCATTTACCTAAATTAAGATAATAGCATTGATCCATTGGTAATCGCTTACAATAATTCCTATAAAACGTTAATAAAAAATTTGTTACTTCAATAACAGTTTTATACTTTGAACAAATTCTTTCGTAACTTTCGTACAGAAAGTTGCTAGAATTAATTTAATTTATTAGAAAGATGCAAAATTAAATGTTGACAGTCAATAACAATTGTATAAATTGTTACTATGACATGTATTTATTAATATATTAATTTTTATGCAACTAATTATATCTTGACTATTAATATTGTTATTATTAGTAAATTAAGTGTGTGTGTGTATATATCCAACGCTATTTGGTCAAAATTGAATAAACTTACTATTACTACTACTACTATTAGTGCTTCAAGAAACTCATATAGCGAGCGAAGAATTATTATTTCAAAAAGCCTTAATTACAGGATTTACGATAATTGATTGGTTAAATAGTTCAATTTATAGTTCTATTATCTGCATTAAAAGTACTATTATAGACTACCAAAAAGTTCACAAGGAAATTAATAGTTTTTCGACGCAGTTTTATTGCTAAAGTTTGAGCATTTTCTTAATATGTTCTTTTTACCCGGAAAACTATTTAGCCGCTTAGTTTTAGTACGGGCATAATGTTTAGTTTATAAACTTTAATATCACTTATAGATTTGGTATTTGTTTTCAACTTCTTTGCTTGTGTGAAGGATTCACGTAAAATGATGTTCAATTCTTTATATATCTTTTTTTCGTATAAATTTTAGAAATACGGCCAGTTAGAAGTTATATTTTATTTTCCCTTATTACTTTTCCTCTTAATAGCTTTTTAATAACCTCCAGCCATAAAATGGCAGCATGGGAATTGTAAAATGGTCTTTTTGATTTTTATTTAACTCACTTCACTTATTTTAATATTATTTTACTAACAATACAGATCGATCAAGTTATTAGAATAACCATATAAGCTGTTTACAAGACAATCGGGCTCGCTTACTTATAACACATGCGGTACATGATAACAGTATAAATATTTTCCAGCAATACTCTATTATTTATTTAATTATTATAGCTTATTTAGGATTGTTTTCGTTTTTACTAAAGTAGATAATTTTAATTCCGTTATAGTTGTATCATTTTCGTATATACGAGGGCTGTTTGACGCAAGTTTAACTTTTCGCAAGATGACGCTGATATCGGTAAAATGAGGGTTAACCTCCAAATCTCGTGCCAAACTGTGAAATAGTATAGTCATAAAAACCAACAAAGTTTGGGTTATTTCGTAAATATCGAAAAAAGTGAATTTCGTGTTTTAATTAAAATTACTTTTTATGTGTAAAAACGGTGAAAAAAATCGAGGAAAGGTTACTGAAATATTACGGCGAATCTGCGGTATCGCAGGGAATGGTTTTCAATCAGCAGTGATGATGGTGAACGCTCCAGGGCTTCATAAACTGTCACTACTAAGGAAATCTTTGAAAAGACCCATGATATGGTAATGTTTAATTGATGATTGAAAGTGAGCGAGATATTTGATGCTGTAAGCATCACAATCAAACGGGTATACAATATTCTACATAAACATTTGTATATGAACATGTATTGGCAGGATAGGTGCCACGATTGCCCATAGTGAACCAAATAAGAATTGGCGTTCAACTTTCAAATTAACGTTTGGCCATGTTGCAACGCAATACGCTTGAGTTTTTACGTCGATATGTGATTGTTAGCGAAGCGCGGCTCCATCACCATACTTGAGAGACAAAGAACTTAGTCAAAACAGTGGATTTGAGCAAGCTAAAGTGCACAAAAGAAGGCAAAAGTTCTAAATGCATAATCCATATTGACTATTTAGAAAGGCCAAAATTATAATTGGCCAATGTTATGCAGAATTATTGACCCACTTGGATGTAAACTTAAAGAAGAAATGCCTATATATGACGCGTAAAAAGGTGCTTTTTCATCACGCTCCCCATCCACCATATTTGTCAGATATGGTTTCAAACGACTTCTTTTTATTTCCGAATTTAAAAACATTAGTTTAGAGTAAAAAGGTTATTGCTGCCTGGTTTGGCGAGTTTCCAAACTAGATATTTTTCGAGCAGCTTAGGGAATTTTGAAAGTCTGACCTAGTGTGTAGTACTCGCAGGGAACTATGTTGAAAAATAATAAATAAATTTGCACTAAACTTGTATTTTATCGAGAAGTTACACACTCGCATATGGTACTTATCAGCATCTTAATCTTTTGTGTGTCTGTGAACAGTATATCTGGAAAACGAAAAGTGGCAGGTAAACAAAATTTTGTATTTGGGTTTGTTTCTACCTAGTCACGTGACCGCAACAATTTTACTAAGATCAGATAACCAGAAGTGCCACTTTGATCTTGCCATTTTTTGATTTTTGGCGATTTTCTCGAAATCGGTTGTAACGATTTTTTAAATTTCCAATATTTCCTATATATTTAATGCTATTTCATATAGTCTAGGAGGTTTCTTCCAAAAAGTTTCTGTAACTTGAGTAACCGTAAGTAGTTTCTTCGTTAACTCTGAATAAAATAACTAAGAAACTAAAAGTCCTAGGTGAATGAAAATTTATATTTGAGGTTGCAATTGTCTTGGTATGATAAATCAAGAGTTTTGTTAAAATCGAATAACCGGAAGTGGCACTTTATTTCTATCATTTTTAGATATTTGTCGAATTTTTCGTCTTTCGATATTTTCTTGAATTCGGCTTTAACGATTTTTTAAAAATTTATTGTATTTCTTAGAAATTTAAGACCTTTTAATATAGTCAAGGTGATTACTCGCAAAATTTTTGGTAAATCGAGTAACCGGAAGTACTTTCACCGTTAGCTCTGCATAAAATAATTATGAAACTGAAAGTCCTAACTAAATGAAAATTTATATTTCAGGTAATAATCGCCTTTGTATGCGGAATCAAAAATTAGGTTAAAATCGAATAACCGGAAGTACCAGTTTATTCGGTCATTTTTAGATATTTTCCGAATTCTTCATTTTCACGGTTTGATTGAAAGCGGCGGTAACGATTTTTTTTAAACAGTATATTTGTTAGATAATTTAGTTTTATATCAACCAAGCAGTTTCCCTAAAAATTTTTTGAAAATCGAGTAACCGTAAGTACTAGAAGTATTAGTTGTGAACAACATACCTCAAAAACAAATCATCATATGAAAATCAACAACTATATTTAAGTTTTCTATCTTCCGTACATGAGACAACAAGAATTTAGTTAAAATCGAATGACCGGAAGTGCCACTTTATTCTTGCGATGTTTAGGTTTTTTGTGATTTTCTCGAAAACGGCTATAACAATTCTTTTGAAACTTGTTGCAGTTCTTATGTCTTTGATATTCTTTTACACGAACTTAGAGGTTTTCCTGAAAAAATGCGATGAAGCGAGTTATCAGAGAAAATCTCTAGAGTTAAGCAGGGTTTTGCGTGTCCAGTAACTTAGAGGAATGACCGTTACTATTATCGTTCACAAAATAAACGTAAATAATATTTGAATCATGTGCCCATTTAAATATTTGTATATCTATGTACATAAGAGAAAGTCGTGTGTTGTCTCACACCAGATTTTTCCATTTATTTACTTCATTAACTGACTGTAACATCGTTTATGCCAAACTATCCTTTTATACTTATAAAATTTAAATAAAAATACCCAAAGGGAGAGAATAATGTAATGGCGAGGGTATTATGGTGTTTTGTCCGAATATATTGGTTTGTTGTCCCTTAATGAAAATCTATGAGATGCGGAGATGAAATTTGAATAATCGTATTTAGGCATAACCGGAATTTTATTAAAAATCGAAACTTTTCCATTTTAAGGATTTTACAAAATTAATTTAAATCGCAAGGAGTTAGAATCATCTATTCAACTGTCAAGTGCTATTTACAGAATGAATTCTACTACAACTATGTGAAAAGTATTTTATAAACTTATTTAGCGATTTCATTAATGTTTCTGTAACAATTACAATTGTTGTACTTATTAATTAAATATACAGTCTAAACGTGTTCTATTCTGAGTTGTATTTAAATTACACTATTAATCATTTACATCGTTGTACCCTATACAATATTAATGAAGATCTTGAATGATATATAGAACTAAAATCAACCGCTGCCGGTTAATTTGTACTTTAAACCTTTACAAAATTTAATAAGCTTTGTATTAATAAAAGTCTACAATTTACAAGTTTTCGTTCTATAGAAAACTGCTTTTCCTTAATAAATAATTTCAGAAAATGTTGTTTGGAAAATATTTTGTCAATTGTTTGTAGGTTGTCTGGGCGAGTTGGAAAACATTTTAGGTTTTAGGACGGGTATTCAGGAAATCTACATATCAGATGAAATTGAAACATTTTATATTGTATTTCTTCTCAATATCTTTAGACCTAGATTTTTTAATAAAATCACATGGTTTCTGGGAAACGTATGGGTGTGGATGCAGCACTTCAAACTTTAAACCTGTTAATAGATCGAGGGCTCCATTCAGATAATTTTTCCTACATCGACGTAACAGTAAACGTAAAAACCGTCAAAAGGTGTTTCTCATGGACTACTTTCTAAAACACATTTTCAAAGTCTTCAACAAAATTTAAAATATTTAGAAACAGTTTTCAAACCATTAGAATACCAATGGAACTACTTGCAAACGGTTTTTAGAAATACGCCTTCAAGTATGGGCACAATTTTATTAGCCATCATTACTAATTTATCGGTATCTCCTCTACATTTTTCCATTTGGTTTCTTAATCCAGTGAATCGTACCGTTTCATGTAATTCTTTATTATATCTTATTTAAACTTTTAATGCTAACTAAATTTCGATAATATCCTTGCAGGGTACGCATTAAATCAATCAAAACTACGGCTCCTAACAAAATTTGTTTGTTTATGGAATATAAATGCAGTGCGAACCTTTCGTTTCTAATGGATTCATAAGAACATCTTCAGACTTATGAATGTAGTATTTTAGGAGACTTTAGTTGTACTTGCTTGTTGGTGTAAATTTTATAGATTTCCAGCTTTCGTGAATTTGAATGTGCTAATTTCTGTTTATGCTTGTAAAGTTACTAAAATAAATTGTAGGTTAGTCAAAAAATAAAATGGCGGACAGAAACCAGTTAAAACATAGTTGTAAAGTAAGTTGTACGTTGTGTGAGGATAAGGATTTGAAGGTTCCCATTTTGTTTTTGATCATGTTACAAATTATTTTAATATTTTAACAAGCTTACAATTTATTATTTAAATTAATCAAAGCATAAACAGAAATAATCCCTTAAAATCTAATATATCCAATATACTACGCTCGTAAGCCTGCTGATGTTATTACAAATTCGATGGGAACGAAAACGTTTGCATTACGGGGGTTGATTCCTATGTTCAATTCCTGATCTATTTCCCATCAAGATGAGAATTTAAAGCTATATTTAATGTCCTGGATGCACCTAAATTTAAAATCTCAACTTGGACCAGTGAAATCACATCATCTAAATCCATTTGCCTGTGAGTGCTCTCAGTTTTAAAATGGATGTCAATGAACATAAGTGTGATTAAATATTGCAAAACACGGGGTTAACCCCAACAGAAATTCATGCAACTGTGACCTTAGTGGAATTTGTAGTGTCGCATGACATGGTTAATAGGTGGCGCCGCAAGTTTAAGTGTGAAGATCAACATGGCTGAAAATGTTATGGCTTCAGTGTTTTGGGATGCTCAAGTGGCATTATTGGTTGACTACCTCCAAAAAGCAGCTACTATAATAGGCTCTTACTATGCACAACTAATAGCTAAATTGCGTGAAGTTATGAAAGAAAATAGGCATGGAAAGTTGAAGAAAGCAGTGCTCTTTCATCAAGACAATGCACCGGTGCAAAAGTCGCAGGTTGCAATGGCTGCCATTCGTGATTCAGGGTTTGAAATCGTAGAGCACCCGCCATATTCTCCAGATTTAGCCGCAAACGACTACCGGCTGTGCCCAAAACTTAAATAAGCTCTTCCAGGAAAGGAATTATTTACCAACGAGCAAGTAGATGGGTAATCCAATAAGGTAGAAGAAAATTTCTTCCAGGAAGCAGTCGCGATGTTGGAGCGCCCATGGGAAAAGTGTCTCCAACTTACGGGGAATTATGCCGAAAAATAAAGTTATTAAAATTAGTTTGCGACTATTATTAGTAGGAAATAACCCTTATACATTTATATTCCACTAATAAACAAATTTTATTGAGAGAATCAGGTTCATTTGATTTAATTTATTACTGACCAAATTTATTCTACACAAATTCCGATAATTACATTATATATGGTACAAATGTTAGAGTTATAAATTATTTAACCGTGTCTTGTATTATTAATGTTTAAGAAAAGACAACTTTTTAAATATAAAGTAATAAAAAGAAATTTCTCTAAAAAATTGTCTTTGTTTTTGTTAATAACTATCTTGGAACTCTAAAGTTCACGATCTGATAATGAAATATTGAATTGTTATCACCATATAACCTTCTCGCCCTTCAATATACTTTAACTAGCGATAATCTAGTGCTTTTCGCTCATTCCCGAAGTCCGATGTATCAAGGTTTTCAAAATAGCCACCTTTATAGTAATCGCCCAAGAAAGGAATTAGAAATAAAGCAGATAAAGCTAGATCTGGAGCAAAACGGGGGGATATGATGGCTAGTTTGTTTCAATTCGGCAATTATTGATGTGAGAATGACGCTTATATGGAATGGGCATTATGCTGACGAGGGATGATCTTTTATTTGACAAACATGATTGGTTTTTACAAAATTTTTAATTCAAATAATTCAAATAGTTAGCATGATAACGTAACTTTGACGTTAGGCCCACTTGAAGAAGACCAATTACCAATATTCCTTTAGTATCGCAGAAAAGTTAAGCCACGATACTTCCTGCAAAGATTTCTTTGGTGGCTCTGTATCACTATAATTCCATTGTTTTGACTGTTGCTTTCTCTCGGGCGTGCTTCATCTTACAAATCGCCGGCGTTCTTCATAAGCTGGTTCAAACATTTTTGAGAAATCTTTACTCGAATAAGACTTTATTATTTATTAGAAGACGCAGGATTCACTCTGTAAATGGCTACTTCATTCGTAATTCTTCGATCATTGATTTAAAGATAGTATTACGTGCTTTCTGAATATTTATGATTTTGCATTTTTAGGAGTCCACTATGACGATGACTTTCCAAGCTCCTACAGCTACGTTTGTAAATAAACGCGGTCTTTCAACTAACGCATTTTTATCCATTAAAAGTGCATGTTTGTAATAAAAATTTTTAATAAGAAGCTTTACGACGGCACGTTATCCAGTGTTGTGTATTTTAAAAATAGACAGATACGCCTTTGTTCAAACAACTGTTCACAATAAACTACTCCTTTAATCAACTTTATATTTGATAGCTATTCACAAAGGGGATATACTACTATAGTGCAGTAAAAGTTTTAGTTCTAGTAGCGCTATTTATATACCAGGCTGCGAAATCTTTAGATATAGGATTCCTACAGTTGCAACGACGCGTATCATGACGGAGTTTTTGAAGATTTTATATAAACAACGGTATGTAATACATTCATTTTCCAACATTATCCGATTGTTAATAGTAGCCTTAATGAGATTTTATAATTGCCAAAGTTCGTAACATTTTAGTAGAAATTGTCTTGTTTATATAAAATAAAAAACGCAGTCAACGTCTGCAATTCTGTTAGCCAATAAGAACTTGCCTGAAACTAATTAAAACTCGCGTCGAGTTCTTTTCAAACATTTACATTCTAATTAATGTGTTGAAAATAAATAATCTTCTTGGGAATAAATGTATTTTGCTGTTAGAATTGAATTTTGTTATAATATATTTTAGGTCACTTTTCAATATTTATCTTTTTATTTTACAATATCGAAAAATACGCCCATAACTTCTATAAGGACAATATTCGATACTGAGTAAAGTCTTAATATTAAATACTTTCGCATAGGTGAAAGCTATATATTAGAAAACGCCAATATTATAAGAAATTCAAGAATGAAAATTATTCTAAATATTAAAAAGCCAAATTTGAAAGGTTAGTTCCTCGAATGGAGTTCGGCTTTCAGCGTCAATGCTCTGCTACTGAGCGATCCGGGAATTCGACTAGTGAATCCTTCTTACTGTAATTTTATATCATTTTCGGTGTAGATAGACCATTGTACTACTAATTAGAAAGCAAACCCGCCGAAAATCATTGCAATGGGTCATAGTTCTAAAATAAAATGTGCCGCGCGTACTGAGGGGGAGCAACAATGACGGTGCAATACATCACTGAAAAGCTCTTAAAAATGTCTTTCCGTAATATCATATAATAGCACATTTGAATCAGTGATTAGAAAGTTATTCAATAAGAACTCGTTACGATGTGAATTAGATTTCTTCAGATGTTACTGTTTAAGTAGTTAGAAAATCTGATTTTATTAATATCATTAGTCGTATTTACAACTTAATAACAATTTAAGTGGTAAGAAAAATGCCTAAAATTCTTTGCTTATGCGTTTTACAAATAGGGTTATAATTTCGAGTGTATGACACACAAAAAGAATGTAAAAGTAACCGACGGCAGGTACATTTTTTGAAATAAATAGAGTGTCAATTAGAGAGTCGTTGCCATTTGACGTTAGCAGAAAGTTATAATTTTGTGTGTATTTTATTGCGTGCTATATCTACTGTTTAAAATGGTTTATATTTTGGCTGAAGGAGAAGAAATCATCTTCATTTATAGAGTAGAAGGCCGAAGTGCATACTAAACAGCAGTGACGTTTAATGTACGACACGTGTCATACCTACGTACAAAAATTAATTGCCAAATTCCACATACAATCCTAGTGCGATGGAACGGCGACGCTGAGTAGTATACGACGGTTCAAATCAGTACAATCTCAAGCACTTCGAATTTGTAAAAGCTCCGAAAGTGACGTTAAGTTTCGATGTAGCAGCTGCTGCAAAGAAACTTACTGTAGCAGAAATGAAGTACTTCTCTGAAGAGGAGACGAAATCAACCGCAGTCAGCGAAGTGCCTGACATGAAGAGGAAGTGCGACGCCGACGGCTTCACAGAGATGAAGCGCAAGAAGCAGACAAAGGAAATGGTTGAAGTGCTTGCAACTCCGATAGAGACCAAAAACACCTTCGAGGTTTTAGAGAAGGACGTGCCAGCAAATCAAGGCCACAGCCGCATCTAAGGCAGCGGTCCCAGCAATCATTCTCCGCTCCAAGGGGAAGTGGCTTGAGGTTACTGCTATGCTTCAAGTTAGGGGCACGCAACGTAACATCCGGGATCAAGGCCAACCTGACAACCAACTGATCACCAAGGCATCAAAGAACTCCTTAATAACCAGAAGCTACCTTACCACACGTTCAGCTTCCCTAGTTACAAGACACTGAGGATTGTCATCAGGGGGCTGCCATACGAATTGAGCTGCGAGATCATACTCGACGACGTCAAACACCAAAGGATTCCGACGCTATCAGTTTGTCGGATGCGGAGGGACCCCAATAAGATCCTAATGCCGCTGAACTAATCGGAATTGAAGAACGACGAGCAAGGTAAGAAGATTTACCAGACGAGGAAGGTGCTTCATTTGGAGGTGAGAATCGAAGCGCCACGCCGTAAAAACAGTAAAACCCAGTGCCGCCGGTGCCAACGCTTCGGGTACACACAAAGAAACTGCCATGTAGAGCCCGTGTCCGTTAACTGCGGGGACGGTTACCACAGTAGCGAGTGCCGGAAACCAAAGACGACTCCACCAACATGCGAAAATTGTGCTGGGACCCACACGCCAGTTACAAACGGTACCCGAGGTATTCTCGTGTACCAAAGGCAGAGAGAACGTGTCCTACGTGAACATCGCTAGAGTCATGCCTTTAAACAAAATGCCAAGTGCAAACGCGAACCGCGATGTCCAGGAAATGGAAGGAGCATGGATATAAACATCATCACTCAAATAGGCAGCATTATTATCGAAACGACACGTGATGCAACTTACTTCGCGGAGGGGTTACAAAAATTCATTTGGTGCTTGCCGGAGATTTTTAAAATCACCGGAATTCAGAATTCCTGCTTGGGAAGCCGCCTGTTGGCAAACAAAAATAAAACTCAGGTTGCAACAATCAGGACGAAGGTGTTTCAAGATTTGCTATCTAGGTACACCGCAAGTTATTAGTCTCATCGTTCATCGACTGCTCATTTTTTAAACATTTGTGTGAATAAACACAACTACCGCCATTACTCGATGGGAATCCGCGTTACTTCAGGGAGGACATACTCAACATCCATATAAACTTAATGTTTGGGTGCGCATCCTCGAGGACAAGGTCATCGGAACTTCAGCATAGAAATCTAACTCCGAATTTTAGAAACCACCATTGAGTCGCTTATCGTTGACGAACTAGAATCGCAGCAAGATGGAGAGGGAAATTTAAATCTAGACAAATATCTGATCTACTTTCAGCAAGATGGAGCATCCCCCCCCACTATGAAAGAATAATTAGAGAGTTTCTAAATGAGCGGTTTCCGGAGCAGTGGATTGGGAGAAGAGGTGTCATCGAGTGGGCTACCGGACTTCTTGACTCAGGGATACGTCAAATCGATCGTTTATAAAACTCCACCTGAGTCGGTTCAAGATCTAAGAGAAAGAATCATCGCTGTCTGCCGGCCACTCGCCCGGAACGTTTTCCAAAATATCAAAACCACGTTAAAAACCTACTTTACTATTGTCTAGCAAGAACAAGTAGCATTTTGAACACCTTGTTAAGTAAACCATGGCATCTGTGTACTGTCAAATTGAATAAATCTAATACGCATCCCAATGGTTGTATGGCATCACTGAAAAGAAATTTGCAAGAACTTTTCAATGATGTGTTGCTTAAATTTTAAATTTGGGCCGGCTGGGGTTACAGGTGGAGCACTAATTGTACACTCATTGCCCCCCCCCCCACGGTAGCCTCGACAGGGTTTTGAATATTTTTTGATGTCTTATTTTATTTTAGAGTTAAGGCCCACCGTATAATTACAGTTAGAAGAATTGATTGGTCTTCCAATTCCTGGATGGTTTGGTGACACAACATTAGCCCGGTAATACAAATGTCTTGGAATTCATCCCAATCAATAAATGATTTTTTTAATATTTACACCCTGGTAATTAACTTCAGTTAGAAATCATTACTTTATGAAATAGTATATTACGTGATACTAGCGCTAAGATGTTAGTTAATTATGGGCTAAATAATCATAGCACAGGTACTTAGCTAAATTTAATAATTTCACATAGCACGTAGTTGGCCTTACACTGTATACTGAAATATAATAAACATACAAAGCGTCCTTTAAATGTGGGAAGCTTTGGAGCCTTTAAAACGAAGGTCTTAGTATCAGCAGTCATTTCGAGAACTATCAAATTTCAAAACTTCTACTTCATTTATTTAGTTATTCGCAACCAATACAGAATAATTTAAACTCAAATACAGAAAGCATTTATCGCGAAATGGTATTTTCGCAATGACTAACAATTAGCAAACGGAAATTGGAAATGTTCCCTTAACGTGTGTGAAATTGTAAAATTGAATATAAATGTCATTAATTATCATTTCCTTTATCGCTGAAAGTGACTAAAAGTTACAAACATATATTTGCGCTGTCAAAGCTGCTCACGACTGAAAGATATTTCGAACACTAGTTATTTTTAGATAAATTATTAATTCCCGACCTGCGATTTCACATTTTACGCGCCACTGAGCGTAATGAAGCATTTACATAATAACTGGATTGTACGCTAATCAACATTTCCATGCAATAGGAATAGAAATAATATATTATACTCTATATATACCTATATATATATATATATATATATATATATATAT
>JAHWXV010004646.1:0-12568 GCA_024586415.1 Phrixothrix hirtus | reverse complement strand
ATATATATATATATATATATATATATATATATATATATATATCTATATATATTATACTATATTTTATTTTTGAGCCAGAGGAAATACATGTAAATAAAGTTAAACACTTATCTTATTAGGTACTTTAAAAATAATAATTTTTTTAAGATGAAGTACTCAAATAGAGAAATGCGCGATATGCATTTTGTTTATGGCCTCGCCAATGGCAATCCATTAGAAGCTAGGCTCATTTACTAGGAAATATATCCCAACCGCTCACTTCCTCATCACACAATGTTCGCTCGCCTTCACAACCGGCTTAGCGAATCGGGAAGCTTTAAAAAGCTTACTTAGGTATTCGAGTCTACCCTCTGCGATCTCTTGACCTGAATTTATTAATTTTTCTTCTCTGGGGTCACCTCAAACAACTAGTTTATACTACTCCTATTAAAAATATTGAAGAAATTATACATCATATTTTCAGACGCTATGAAACAGTTAGATAAACCCCTGGCATTTTTGCTGAAAATGGGTGACCCCAAATAGCTCCTATTCCTCAACTAGAAGATCAGGTACTCCGCGAAATTGAGGAACATCCGGCAACAGCCTCTTAGAAGGTTGCAGCAAATTTGTATATTAGCCAGTCAACAGTTTGTAGAATACTGAAAACCGAGCTTCTGCATCCATATCATTTACAAAGATTACAAGCGCTTTTGCCAGCAGATTTTACTCATGGAATAGCTTTTCGTTAATGGCTGCAACAAAAAATCGGATAAAATCCTAATTTTTTAGCAGAAATACTTTTCACCGATGAAGCCAATTTCTCTAAAACGGCAATTATTAATTTCCCTTAATGTGTGGTTAGAAATTATTGGAGATCATTTGATTGGTTTATACATTCTACTGCGGAGATTAACTAGAGAAGCATATCATGATTTTTTAGAAGAGGAGTTGCTAACTTCATTGGAAGGTGTCCTCTTGCAATTAAGAAACCGGTGTATTTTACGCACGATGATGCTCCAGCGCACTTCAGTTCAAGTGCACGTCAATATTTGGATGGAGTGTACACTAATCGTTGGATAGCCCACATAGGTCTGCGACTCTGCCCTCTGCGATCTCCTGACTTGAACTTATTAAATTTTTTCTCTGGGGTTACCTCAAAGAACTAGTGTATTCTACTCCCATTAAAAATATTGAAGAATTGCAAAATCATATTGTCAGATGCTGTGAAACAATTAGATACACCTCTGGTATTTTTGAATGAGTGCGTCAATCAATACATCGCAGGATCCAAGCTTGTATTGAAGTCGGAGGAGGTCACTTTCAACAACTTCTATAACATGAAGTTATTTTAAAGTTTATCTTATTTAAACTTCCAGTTTAGTTTGTTTATATAAATATTTTTCAGTGTATTATAAAAAGTAAACAAGGTTCAATTGATTTTCAAATTCTATTTTTTTATTTCAAAACTAACGATTCTATGATAAAATATAAAGAGAGAAAAAAGTTATTTTTAAAGTTTTTACGATTTCAAGGGGACTTCAGTGGATTAACGTTAATATCGTTTGTTCTAATTTTGTCATTTGCATTTGCATGACGAATAATTATTCTTTTTTTACATACTTTAGTGTATTTGTATAAGGTGTGGCAGGTGTTTTGCGGTTATATTAAAAGTTACAAAGGACTTTATAGGTAATCCTGTAGTCTATGTCGGTTCATAAAAGAAATATATAGTTGAAAAATATATTTATGGACGAAGTATAGGTTCCACCTGTCGTTTTTAGCTTTTGCCCTCTGTAAAGGGCTACCGCTAAGTTTACTACGTAACAGTCAAAACACCTATATAGGCAAGCGATACCAGAGATTTTTGTTGTTTGCATAAATAATGATAGTTGTATTAGTCATGCGTCAGATGACGCACCCAACTTTTTACAGAAGGTGAAAAAGCTGTTAAAATTCTTCGTCGATTTCAGTCACAATTTGAAGGTGAATGTCTTTTACAGTTAGATATTCGAATAGTGTAGCTTGCACAAGGGCAGCCGCATATGTGTAACAAACACTCCTCATATTTCAAGACTTGCGGTAAACGCTAATTGGATGAGCCCGTTCGAACAAACAGACGAATATCAATGCTCGCAAGATTCAAGCTAGGGTTCACAATAAGTTTAAATTTTTCAAAGCTAGCACACGTTAGATGTCAAAAAATCTGTGCGTCCAACAGAGGCAGAATAGTAAATTCTCAGGAATACCTTCAATGTTTCCAAAATTATGCATACGATTTCTTGACACGTATTACAACACTGGATGGGTTCTAGTTTCATAACCACACGCCAAAAGTAGGCAAGATGGCATAGAATGGACTCACTCGGGTTTTCCACCACCAATAGACTTCGAATATTTGCTATTAGCAGAAAAAGGGACAGCGACGGTGCTTTGGGACACACAAGGTCCAATTTTCGTGGATTTTTTAAGAGAACAGAGAACAGTAAATGCAAAACATCGAAGAAAGCTGCTCGTGTAGATAAGAAAAGCTACAAAAACTGAACAACGAGGACTGTGACATAACGGCGTAATTCTTTTACTCAAAATACGGTCACCAAATTGTGATAGGAGGTGTTGTTTCGTACTCCTTACAATTCTGCCTTGCCGTCTTGTCATTATCATTTATTTAATACATCTGAGAAGTACCTGGGAGGGCAGAAATTTATATCAGATGGGAAAATTTGGCTACGCGCGCAATAAAATACCTTCTTCTCTACTGGAATCTGCAATTGAGAGAATTTTGAAAGCAAGGTATTCTTTTAAAATGTGATTCGTAAGTATTTCAATGATGTTGTATTTTTGTAACTATTTGTATAATAAAGGACTGGGTCAAATCCATTCGCTCGCATAAATGTAAACTATGGCATTATAGAGTACTTAACATCAGTTAACCAGGGTAGTGGAAATACAAAGGTAAGTAGGGGTTTTGGTGATAAAACTGTAATGGAATACAATAGCTATAACAGTAACCATTACCTAGGGAAGTTTAACTTGTATTGTAATTCTTAAAAATGTTAGTTTGACGGTATGTATTATTCTCCATGCTAAATATAGGTTTAGAAAATGACGATGGAAATCTGCTATTCATGTTTACCTATGATTAATTTACGCTTCAATGTATTATTATAAGACATCTTCCCAAGTTTTATCATAATTTCAGGAAATTTAGTGTGAAAAGATCTTTGCTTTTAAGACCATAGGTTAGTTATCTAATTGTTAATTAGCATTTCATGTATTTTAATACAAAATATATTGAAGCAATTTATCATCTCGTAAAATAGTGCATTAAAGGTGTTTACTCAAAATTTGCTGGATCTCAAACAAATTAGTAGTAATATAAAGCTAGCTTACATTTAAGACTTCACAAGTTTATTTCAGTAAACAAATTTAGATATTAACTGATTTTAGAAATATTTGAAGTAATTGTAATCAGCGAACTTGCGAAACGTTATATTAATTAAAATATTTCATTAACAGCTAATTAGTGAGGCACAATTAAGCGTTTAGATTATAAATCAGTAGAATTCTATTAACGTCATAAAAAATGGAACCTGAAGATGCTTTCATAATTGATCACATTCAACAATTTCTCCTCAAAGCCGCCTTATTTAGGTTTCACCGCTACAATATCCTTATTTTTATTTAAATTTCGATTTCATAAGTTTAAGATTTAAAAAAATTTATGTCGTGGCAGAAATTCTATTAACATCGAATATATAAACGTTAAAGGCTTACACAACTTCCTTACTTAATAGAATATTTACATGTCTGATTTTTGTAATGTGGCTATTTTAACTAATGCGCAAGAAACTAGGCTAAGATTATCGCCTACAGCACTAACACAGAGATAAAACCACTACGCAAATGACTAAGAAACGTAATGCTATTGGTTGTATTACTAAATGTTATTATGTTAAAAATATCGAACATCACTGATTGATTTTGACGTTCACTTTAGTCGTTGTTCTATTCCCTGACCAGCTATACTGAAAGGATTGACCCTTTAACTTTTTAATGACTTTTTGTCATCCCAAGGTGAACAAGTGCTAAGACACTGAATTACGGTAGGCATTTCGCTGAAAGTTGTTCCCATTTGCTGACGACTAATTCCTATGAGCATTATGGGCTGTCTTTATTAACACAGTTTGCTATTGTAACTTTATATCAAAGCATGTTTAAATCTAATAAGCTCTGTCTAAAATTCATAATAATAATAATAACAATAATATAAAAACCGCCAATGGACTGAAATTTGGGTTATCAATTTGGGGTCATCGAAGGTAGTTACATTGGTGAATCACTCTCCACAATCCAATACAAAAATGATAAGATCATGCTACATATCGAATATAGAACAATTTACCAGCGATTGGTGATGGTTATAGTTTTCATCGTATCGAAACCCACACACTTTCCTTTTACGATTGTTCTAAAACCTTTGTCGGTTTTAAAATATATTTGAATATTTTATACGAATTTGGTTTTCACCTCAAATGCAGTAGATTATGAAAGATCAGCACTGTTTTGCAACAGTACCGCTAGTGTTGAAACGGTCGTGCATTAATACAAAACCACATAAGATCCAATAAAACAATTGTACATAACATGGCATATAACGATGTTTTAAACCTAAACCAAGTAGTTTCTCAAATAATAAAGAAGTGGATAGTTGGGAACTAATAAAATTTATCAAGGGTGACAGTTACGTCCGTCAAGCGGACATACAAATTTCATAGTGAGTGAAATAAGTTAAAGATCGAAGTTCCAAGACAACCGTACTTAATCAAAGGAGTGTACAAGAATAGTTTTGCAATTATAAAATATAAAAGACCTAAAAGAGCCACTGCAAAATCAATTACCACCAAACAGGGAATCACACGAAATATTGTAGACAAGGTTATGTAACATTTCCCGCGAAATATGTTAATGTGAAAAAGCAACGCGAAATTCGATTAGCAACAGATCCGCGTATCTTAAGTTTGCTCGAAAATACCAGAAGATTAATTTGATGACATTTAGAAAGACCATAAGAAGTTAACTGCGAGTGAGTGACCGAGAACTAATTTAAAATAAATATTGTTCAGTAACCTGCAAGTAAATAAAATGTAATTAATTATAACTTAAGGATGACGAATTATCACGCAATAACCAAAGTATTAAGAAACCGTTCAAAGTGAATAAAGATGGCTACCGAAATGTATAACAAACATAAAACAATCTCAAAACCGAGTTTAATCAACAAGAAAGCATTAATTGGAATTGCGCAATATTATCTTATAAATAAATTGCTAATCAGAGCATATGTGAGATACGCCTATCAATAAGTGTAAGGCCGAATAACAACGATCAACAATGTTCTTAGAACAAAGAACAAAACACCGAATATTTTCTATAAAAGATGGAAGCATTCAAGCTAAAAGGGTAGTTCTTGCGATACCTTGCTCGAGCTAACACCGATATTTGTTGCTATTCCGTGCTCAAACAAACACTATACAATTCTTTGTATAAAGAATAGGCGCATCTCTGCCTATAAGATCGAGATATTTTTGTCAAATTAAAGAGCGCTTTGTTAACTGCAAATAACGCAAACCGTTCACGCCGAATTGTTGAGATTATAATTTCAAAACGTGGTGGCAGAATTAATACTGCAAAATTAGTTCAGCCATCTGAAAGGGTGAAACCTCTTTTCTTATCCGATCCTGTCAAGCTTATTGTCAAAAGTGGATGGGTTGCTCTGTAACGGCCTTATCTCAGCAATAAGCATAAATAGAACGCTCGAACATTGAGTTCAATCCGCAGCAAACGTTCAGGCGTCGCTATTAACCGTGATCACGCTATCGCCAAACGCCTTTGAGTTGTCCATGTAGCGAGAGTTTGTTTGATGCCAGAATCTCGTGATATCTTCGTCAACCGAATGGCAGGTCTAACGGATGGACCAAGGCGTCATCGTCTGGACCGTCCGAATCATTATGCGAAGAAGCACGCTTGCAAGCGACGTGACCCCTTTTGTACCTGGAAGGATACTGAACTATTCAAGCAAAACTCATAAGTGATAGGAGCATAGAATACTCCGCCGGACGGTGCGCTCTCTTTGCAGGCAGCGAAAGCGACACTCCACGTCTTTCATAATTATATTCGTACTGAGAACGCCTTTTTGCATTGAAAGCTTTCGATTATTTAAAATCCTATTGCTTAAATTACAACTGTTATATATCAGACAATGTAAATATGCACAAAGTATGAGAAAGTGTTCTTTTGAATTATTATTTCCATTACGAATAAAATTACTTTTGGAGCTTTTATCCATCTTATTATTTCCACCTAGCTTATTTAATAGATTTATGGTTCTGAAAAGATCGTTTCACATAAGAAGTCGAGACCACTTTCGAGGGCCGCTCCGTTTTAATACATAATTTTCTCCTCTTTAGGATAACCGAATACAAACCATTCCAATGGAGAGCCCTAGCAGCTTTAGTGTCCTCTACTAGGCCAGACTGAACCTACCCACTCCGGTTAGTAATCTCGGCTGTAAAAACATAAATTAATTTTATTGAACATGCGACCCAAAGACAACACTTTGAACCGTTAAAGTTAAAGTACATGCAGACAAAATCAACAGTTTTCCGACAATTTCAAACTGGGCATGCAGTTAGTTCAGTTTGAAATGCAGTCATCTGATTTGTTACACAACGAAGTAGAAAATCTACAGATATTATTAAAAAGTCCTAAATCACGAAAACCCAACATTTTTTTTTCGTAAAAGTGATAGTATAACCTACAACGCTACCGTTAGCGGAAAGACCAATGTTAGTTCGCAGTGTAAATCAGACAGCTAACTAGATTAACTACTCACAAAGTACATATAAATAAAATTGTAAGGTGAAGTCCGCTAAAGCACGAAGTGCTTTAGAATGATTCTAAAGCGAACGTAATAAAATTTAAAAATCGCCTGGAAGTGTACCGTGTTTAAAATGGCGAACAGAAGAACTGCCCGTAAGCAAGGAAGCCAGAGGACTGCAGTACGAATAACCCAGGTATCTACAGGTTTGAAATTCTGCATATACAGCATTCTCCCACCAGGGCGATGACACACTTATACAAACAAAAAATATGCAGTAGTTATATTATATACCCTGAAATGATATAAACAAGTTTAAAGCGAGTAAGAATATATTAAAACAATTTAAAGATTTTAAGCTTTCGAATTAGTTTATTTAAAATTAGAATTTTTATACGGCCTTTGGTTATCTCGGATGTGGTCCAGTTATGGAACCAAGTTGTTTACATTTGTTTGACCTGCACCAGAGGTAGTTTCAGAAACGGTCCTTGTATTATGTTGCTTATGCATTATTATGTAATAATTGTGTGTGAAAATTTGTAACTTACATATTGATATTTGTTTTCTCAATGTATGCATTTACGTGTGACCCTTATTTCATTAATGGAATCTAATTGTCGTTCTAGTGCGGATCTACAAAATAAATAAAATTAATAACTAATTTACATTCAACTTTTCACCTAAAAATAATTCAGCTATACAACTATAGTTCTGTAAAACGGTGCTTTGCTCTCCAAGGTCGTAACAAAACCTTAAATATTACATTGGTTATCCAACATTTCAACCAGTTAACGTTTAATTAAAGTAAATTAATTAGCTTTTAGAGAGTAATTACGCCAACTGGCAAAAGGTAACCAATAACAAATATCCCTCAAGAACAAATGGTTTTCCCATTTATACGATTTCCTATGTCGCACACTACATCTCCTGTTTCACATCCTGCGTGCTTAAAATGTTTTTATATTATTAGTCTGTATTGCATACAAAAAGGCGTTTCAGAGATTTTAAAGTTAAGATAACTTAAAATAAGTTATACTCTTATAGTTAAATTCCATTATGTGCGATACAATTAGTTATTTCATTCAATAGTACTTTTTTAAATTAACATTTTACTTTGTAGTAGAACGTAAAATTGTACTAATTAAAGGAATTTCCCAAGTAATGCTATGTTGAACGTTTTATCGAGATAAGCTATTATTTTTGGCATGGAATTTCATACTAAGGCAATTTTCTGCTAAATACTTTGAAGTACAAAAGAAAACCTTTATCGAAAATTCTGTTAAATGTAACATATCAAATTATTGCCTTAAAAACCATAAGTGTTATCATAAATGATCATTTATTTGTAATAGACCATGTATCTGACAAATTCTGATTGAATTTTTAACCATATTAAATAAATTACGTTTCTTTGTATCCATAGGTGCATGGAAATGTAATAATGTATATTTACATAAACTGCAGTTACTGCTTTAATCAGCGTTCATGGTATACAGTCATATTGTGTTTCTAATGTTTTGCACAAATTTTCACCCATAATATTGTACAGGGATGTGTGAATTTTATAATGAATAAACAAATAAATTTACATAATATAAAAGGTTCTTGTTATTATTTTTATTGCATATACCCAATAGTGCGTAATTTACAGTATTCTGTTATAAAGAATAATAGAGTAACTGCAGTGATAAATCTATATGTTAACTAAAATTTAAGAAAGTTGTCAATTCCTAAATTTTTATTCTAGCCAACAGTTTGTATTTTACTCACGTCTTATTTAATTGAAGCCTATTGGTAAAGTATTTATAGTACAGTAAATCTAACGCTCGACTTCACTTGTAATTGTTTTAGAAACTAAGGCCCCCTTTTGAATAAATTATAGCTTATTCGATTTTGTATTTCACAATACTTGCCAACTTCTTATAAACGTTTTAAATAGAATTTAATTATCGTATATATCTGAAAAAGAAATAGTTTACTATAAAGCATACTGACGAATGCTATAACGGATATGATTCATTTAGGAAGTACGGCGCCTAAATATACCTCTGTAGTAGGCACAATTTCGGAATCTTATTTTAGTTTATTAATATGAAAACATGTTAAAATTGTTTATATATTAATTATTTATATACTAATGTTTATGGACCTTGATTATTCCAGTTAGATGCCTTTAATATAGTTATTAATTATTATTGCTAATGTGTCAAAGCGTACCTAATTATAGTATTTATTAATTCATTGCCTTCTAGAATATGCAACTATTTAGTGACGTTTTGGAATTGCAAAATTACCTTAGGCACAAGAATTTAATGTACATAGACTGAACATTAAATATTGTTACGAAAAGAATTACATCATTATTTATAAAGGTATATGAGCAGGAAGCACTATTACAAATTTACCTGCACAGAAAATAATTGTCTGGTTTTTGTTTAAATATCTGCTTTTAATTTGATTCTAATGATTCGTTTGTTTAAGAAATGAGTATTTAGTCGTTATAAGCCAATTCTTATATGTATTTACTTTTCGTTCATTCGTACATTATCAGAGCTGTTGACTATTGCATTTAAGGTATATTATTAAAGCGCCTTCTGAAATTGTTTATTTTTTATTAAGACATTTATTAGTTGACAATATTTAGGGAAGGTATGTCAATAAAAAGTTTTTAAGTGTGATTGTTTCGATTAACGTATACTACTATAAATTTCTTTATATTTACTGTAGTCATCTCACGTTGAAAACTTCTCAAAAACCATTTGTTATATCTGACCAAATTAAAGAAAACTGGAGATACGCACATGGAATGACAATATATGTATTACGAAATGAATGTAACAATGTTAAATGGGTAAATAGTGTATTATAACTTAAAACGTGTTAATGTGAAATCCCTTCGAATAATAAATGTAAATACAAAATTGAAATGCAGTATTTTAATGTAAAAGGTGCATTTAAAAGAAATTACTAGCGTTTTAAGCGAAATTAGTGTTGTATTTGAAATCCACGATTATTTATTTAAGTTAATTATAAATAAAAGTAACTAAATGTAATTATTTTCAAAAATGTGAAACAGGTGTTATAAACAAATGTATGAAAGGACCGCCTTCAAAAAACATTGAAGGTTTAAATATTAATATAAGCAGAAAGCTAATGAGACAAAACCAACAAGCAAAAGAATTCAGCGAAGTAGTTATATTCAAAGCAGCGCAATATCACCTGATAGTCGTTTTATTTGCCTACTCGAATAGTATTTAGGCTAGCGTGTAAAGTTGTTTACTTAAAGTTGTTTTTTATATAAAATGTTATAAGTGCTAATAATTTTTCTAAAATACTTTAATGATTTACAATTAACTGTAGAAAGGTACCTTAACAACGTCGTTGTAATATTGCAAATTAATAACGCTTTGAGTTTAGAGTTACACAGACAGAAATGTCCACTTCATATATAAATATATATATATATATATATAAATTTCTATTGCAATTATTTCTACTGCTAATAATATTTAATCTCTTATTTTGCTGTACTAGCCCTTAATACAGAATCCACGTTTAACATGTATATCTTACGGAGCAGGAAATCTAATCATATAAATGTCAAAAATGAATTTACTGACACTTTGGAACTTATTTGTTCCTTCGTCTGAGTCTAAAATATATTTAACGATATCTTATAAATACAATTTGAAAAAGTTTAAAGTACTTACATTGAATTGAAGGGTTATAAAATAAGAATTAAAATTAAGCTAACGGGACCATAAACTATATACAAATCAGGAATAACAAAACATAAAACCAATATAAATAAACATATTACTATAGAATGGTATGTAACTATGATATAATAATAAATAGTAAGTTATGTAACGACAGGTTTAAAAAAAGTAATTGTATTAATATGTCAGTTGTTTTTATTCTAACCTTTATCAATTTATTAAACAATAACTCTTTAATATATTTCTAACTTTACTTTTGTGTTTTGGTTGTTGCATATGTTTCAGAATTTAATTTTTAAAATTTTAATTTTTTCCTTTCTTAAGTTATTGCTTTTATTTTTAAATTTGAATTTCAACCACAGTAATGAATTAATATTTTATAATTTTATTTTATTTTCTTTTTGCAAAATGCTTCTGTTACGATTACAATTTTTTAAACCTGTCGTTACTTAATTTACTATTTATTATTATATCATAGTTACACACCATTCTATAGTAATGTGTTCATTTATACTGGTTTTATGTTTTGTTATTTCTAATTTGTGTATAGTTTTTAGCCCCGTTAACTTAACTTTAATTCTTATTTTATAACTTCAATTCAATGTAAGTACTTTAAACTTTTTCAAATTGTATTTATAAAATATCGTTAAATATATTTTGGACTCAGACGAAGCAACAAATAAGTTCCGAAACGTCAGTAAATTCATTTTAGACATTTATACGTTTATATTTCCTACTCCCTAAGATATATATCGCTCATCGGCTGCAATACTGGCACAACACAGAATGAATTGTTTTTGAGTATTGAAGGATTTTATAAAATGAAAGTTAGAATATTGGTTATTTAAAATAAATTATTATATTAATTTAAAGAATTTCTTCAAAATGTTAATTTATAATCGATGTTTTATGTTCTGACATGGGTAGTTGCAGAAAAGTTTGGTTATTTACCTAAAAATTTTAAATATTCTGACATATGCCATTACTGAACTACACTAATATCTTAATTTTACTAATAGAACTGTTATAATTATTTGTTATAAAAGGAAACATTTTGAATGAAAATTCCTTTTTTTAAAATTCTGGAAAAGTTTTATTGTAGGAAACAAATGAAAATTATTTTTATGTACCTAACAAGAATAATTTATTCTAGTTAGACTGCCATATTCAGTGTAAAACAAGTGAAAAAACCAAATTCAATCTTACGAAAAAAGTCCGTAAGTTCACTAAAAACTTAAATAACAACCAAATTCTTGTAATAAGCTTAAACAAAACACTTTTAATGAAAAGTATAAAAAGGTAATACATACTTAATTGTTATTCATCTTTGGACACACTAAGACTTTTATAGAAATGACTATGACATTTTTTAATGGCATTAGTGTTTAATAAATACATTAAGCCCTGATGTTTTGCCTTTGATATTGCTAAAGGATCCTTGTAAACACATTCTAGCTCTGTATTATGAAAAGTTGCACCTATGATGGTGATGGTTTTGCCGCCCTCGATATATTCCCTTTCACTATGGTATAGTGACTTTCAATTTTGGGTGCAGATGCAATGTGAGCACGTAAACCTTCTTTGACACTTTCTGGCACACGTTGTTGTTTGCAGTGCTTACATCAGTTATCTTTAAAATCGCCTTCCTTTCTTTGACTTATTACGCTTCGAATACAACGATTCGTAATCCCCAATGTTGGAACAAAAAATACTTTACACGCACTTATTTTTTTATCGCTTTTCACAAAATAAAAATCATTATTATTTATTCTCTTACGTTTACCATTAATTAATATGGGATATTAAACTTTATACAATGAAAATTATACACTCAAATGTACGGTCACTATGTCTTAATTTCGTAGCTTTAAAGAACTGTATTCTAGTTAATCAGTGTGATATTTGTGCTCTTACTGAAACATGGTTAACACCTGAAATTAGCAATGATAACTTAATTATTGATGGGTACATACTGATACGTAAAGATCGC
>JAHWXV010004622.1:0-10348 GCA_024586415.1 Phrixothrix hirtus | reverse complement strand
TTTCGAAACGTTTAATTTTTTATTAAAGTTACACAGTTTTAACCCAAATATTGTTTTAATTATGAATAATAACTGTGAAAGTTTCCATAAATATTTAAAACCGTTTTTGAGTTATTTGCAATATTCCAGACTTTTTTGCCACCCGAGATAAGTACAAGTCAAGAGCATAGCAAATGAATAAAAATACTGATCTTGTATAGCATATAAAATGGGAAAAATTCTAAATCTGCCTTGATGTAATAGAATGAAGAAACTGCAGTTACCGCTGTAGTCGAAAATTTCATCACTAGTTGCAAAGAAATAAGCAGAACGTTTTAAATTAATAGACCTATTGTTAAAATTCTTAAAAGAAGCAAGTTTTACTCTAATGATATACAATTGCAACAATGGTTACTTAAACCAGATTTTGAAAGAAGAAAAATATTTTATAGCTCGAGATAAGGAAAAGTGGCAGAAGATAAACAGTTTGTGGCAAAAATAATGTTCCATAAAAATGAAACAGTTAACAAGCACAATTTCCATTATTATTTTGATAACTGCTTACATTTATCTCATCAAAACTACTCTCAAGAAAGAATGTCTGTACATTTTTGGGAAGGTATCATAAATGACTTTGTTATTGAACCATATTTATTTAAACTAGAGTATTCAGACAAGAAATCATTAGATTTTTGGGAGAAGAATTTAATACTTTGCTAAAGAATATTCAGCAACAACAAGAACTACGCTGTGGTTTCAGTGGGACAATGCTTCTCTTCATTATATACTTTCAGTGAGAAAATGCTTGAAGCATCGTCTTCTTAACATATGGATTAGAAAAGCGGGATCAATATCTTGGCCATGCCTATCAACTGATTTAAGTTAACTAGATTGCTATTTGTGGAGTTATGTAAAAGATATTGTTTATAAAGGAATACCCGCCACAAGAGAAAATATGAGGAAAGAATTCGAACTGTCTTTGATACGATAACACCACAAATGCTTAGAAGCGAATAGCATTTTGTCTTGACAACGTGGAAGGAGGTTCGAACATTTGTTCAGTTACAATTAAGTGTGTTAGTCCATTATTTGAATTTTATTTTAATTTTTTATATATTTATTGTGTTACTTTTAAGTTCTTCTAAAATACTGTTTATCAATCAAAGTATTTTCTTGTATTCTTTATAATAAATTAGCTTTGTCAATTATTAGACGTAAAACATTTAATATCTATTTAATTTTACATTACATATTATTAACAAGGCTTATGTTAACGCCTTTCATTGTCAGCGACAAACTCATATACAGGGTGTCCCATTAATAACAATGAGTAATTGCTATTTCTGCGTTTTAAAGTAATTTCAGTTATGACAAATGTTTTCTTAAAACCAGTATTTAGAAAACGTTTTGGCTAAATTTTAAAGATCCAAAGTATTCCATTCATCAACTGCGTTTCTTTGAATTCGAATCATTTTTGACAAAAAATTAATAATAACTCATAAACTGCTAAAAATAAATTACCATAATGATATATGTTTTGAAAGCTCGTAATGTGGCCATTTTAATAAAATAATAAAGTATAGGATGATCCATTTAAAAAATGGAACTTTGGTCTGAATTTGCTATTTGTACCGCCTGTATGTTATTAAATGTTTCTAAATGTGTATCTATATCTACAACTCTGATTCCAAGCAGTAATTTCTATCTGCAATACTAGGTACAGAATGTCCGCCGGCACACAATTGAGACACCCTGTATGAAGATTTTGATTTAACACTACATTTTGATATCAAATTTCATTCCAGAAGCATCATAAGATTGCACGGAAATAGAACCTGTTCTAACTGTATAATGCATAGCATTAAAATTACCTATTTTTGTAAATTTTCCGGCTATGTTGATTGTCACGTTCTGATAATTTCCCGAATTGTTGTAATTGTCATAGTAACGCCACGATAACAAGCACGTTAGGGTTCATAACGGTACTAATACTGTTATGAAACGAAGTAAAAGTTTGATATCAAATTGTCGGAATTAGTTGATAGTTGTCGTCAGCGTGTACGACATACGATCGTTAAGTGCAACAGGTCTCGAAAATCAGCAAAACTCGATCTTTCGGGTCTTGACCTGTTGTAAAGCATTTACCGATCTTGTATCGTAATATACTAAAACATTACATAACGTGAAAAGACGACTTGAGCTATTAATTGTGTGTGTAGCAATTAAATGCAAGGGATCGCATAATCTGAATCGGGCTTGAAGTAAAATAAATGATAAATTAAAAAATAACGAAACCAAAATTATTTATACATTCATTCGAGTACTATCATGATCATAAATATTTTTTAGTTAATGTTTAAAACAGATTTACAGAGTGCAAATCTGAATTGTTTTCGTAACTATAATAAAATCAACAATTTTCCAATTTAAATTTATTTACATCTAATTCCCTCTTCAGGTTTTTTGTTTTTTTTATTTAAGATGTGCGAAGTTTGTCATAATTCGAGATCAATCTTAAAATAGACTTTTTCAATAAAGAATTGACGTAGGCAGTCTGTTCTTGTGAGATTAAGTAAGTCTTTCTTGTAGTTGTTTATTAAGTCTTATCTGTTTTATATTTATCATAGATGTAATAACGACCTTCATAAATCTTTGATATAAAATATACATGATATTACTATTTACGATTTTGAAATGATAAATTTCACACTTATTACAAAATTTATTCAACGTTTGAAATAGTGTACCGCTACTTGATATTTGTTACGATTTAAAATATAGTTAGAGTTTAAAATTAAATAGTTCTCGAGTGATATCTAATCATTTTTATTGCATAGAATAATGACAAAATAGCTTCACTGACTATTTTTAAAATGGGTTCATTAAAAAGTATTTACACAACGTGCACTATCCTTATTTTTATTAACAACTGTTGGTGTCACGTACACGACGAGTTTTACTACTTGCCAAAAAATGTGAAACCTATTCGATATAATTTTACCCTAGAACCGTTCTTTACCAACTTAACTGTACCTCAATTCGAAGGAAGCATAATTATTGATTTAAAGGTGTCAAAATGCGTCAACTATATTACTTTACACAGCAAGGATCTAAAAATTGAGAATAGCGAAATTAAAGTAGTAAATGACAAAGGAGATAATATTCCAGTCTCTGAAACTGAACTAAATAAAACAAAAGAGACTTTTACAATTTATTTAGAAAATGAACTGGAAAAAGATAAATACTACAAACTTAGTATTGGAAAATTTATTGGAAGTCTAGGACAGAAATACCGCGGTTTTTTTCACGCTGTATATTTAGATGCAAATGGCACTTCAAGGTAGGGATGTAAAATAATTAATTATAATTTACGAACCTAATCCTTTATATTTCAATTGTAACTTATTTGTAATATAAAAATTATAGGGAGATCCATAATAAAATTACATGTATGTTTTTTAAGCTATTATTATACAAAAAGTCCTCAGCAATTGACCCTTAAAAGAATTTCGTAAATATATTTAATAAGGCCCAAGATATAGTGAAATGAAATTTAGTATTCGTTTGACCCGCTTGAATGACTTCCGATTGGCTTGACGTCACACCCTCGCCATTTTCTTGCCGCGTGAAAGTTATCCCATAAGAACGCGTGCAGTATCCATCCTGGTAGATCGATTTAATTCCACGACAAAACGCTGCCAACAAAAACGGCTCTGACAAAACATCCCGGACAAATGGCGCCAACAAAAACGGTCCCGCGGCAAAACGGCACTGCGACAAAACAGCGCCGCTAAAACGATGTCCTTGCAAGGGGTGTTTATAGAATCCACGGGCACTTTTCTAAAAATAAACACCGAGAAAAACCCTTTATGCTGTAACCATGACTATAGGCTAATGGTTTCAGAAATCTCTGTCAAATAAGGAAAAAAATTAACCTGTATAGAGGTTCTTGGTCAGCAAAGCTGTTTCCAGGCGACATCACGTAGAGGTGACCCGTTGACAGTCCCCTTTTTTATGTTTTAATATTTTGTTTTTCTAATTTTTATATATTTTTTATCTTTTTATTTAATTTTAGATATTTTTGTTACATTTTTCGTTATTAAAGTTAGGTTAGGTTAAGTTGGGTTAGGCTAGTTAAATGTCTAATGGTGCACTTTCAATTCGAAATTGTGGATAATTCTCCGTAAATAGTCCAGTACATGTCGTTTACCGTATTCGTCAACAATTTTCATTATGTATGCTGCTATTTGTTTGTATATCCGTCGTTTTGCGGGTGGTTGGTGACCTGCAACGCTTCCTTCAATGAGTTTTTCGTTGTCCAAACACCTATCGTAGCAATTCCAAAGGGACATAGGGAATTGTGATTGCAATCTCCCACGACGACGATCATATCTGCCTACCCGGGTTTCCTCGAATTAGTTTCACAGAGTTCGCAAAATGTTATCATTTTGATTATAAAATTCAGATTCTTCGAGCGCCTTAAAACTTTGCACAACTTCATCGATAGGCACAAATGCAAGAGCCGCAAGCTGCCTTACGTTCATTTAAAAATCAGGCATGTCTGCGTACAGTTGTAAAATCTCAGGGCACTTTTGAATTTTTCTATAAATACTCTGGAAAAAGTGGAAAAAGCAACGTCTTATCTCTATTTCAGGAAAAATATTTTTGAATGCGCTATAAGCTGCTGTTTCGAAATCTATCATTACTATGCGAGGAGTGAAACCGCCCTGGAGGTTTTTCACTTCACGAAGTAGTCTTATATACGTTGCTTTTGTTTTGTTCGGAAGTAGATAATGTATGCATTTTCCAGTGAAAATTAGCAATGTTAAAGTAAACCCTAATTTTGAGATATCAGAAAAAAGAAATAAAAGTAATACACTCAATAACTTGCATCTCATTTAATTGTACACTTAATTATATAATAAACATCCCATGCAAGGACGTCGTTTTAGCGGCGATGATATGTCGCAGCGCCCTTTCGTCGCGGGACTGTTTTTGTTGGCGCCATTTTGTCGCGGCGCTGTTTCAGCGGCGCCGTTATATTGCAGCGCCGTTTTGTCGCGGGGTCGTTTTGTTGGGGCCATTTTGTCGCGGCGCTGTTTTAGCGACGCCATCTTTGTCCGGGCTGTTTTGCCGACGCCGTTTTGTCGGACCCGTTTTTTTTGGTACCGTTCTGTCGTCGAATTTAATGAAATAGAAAAAAATTTTGAAGTTTCACTGCTCGAAACCTCCCTTGCGTAAATATAGAGATGTTAATTAATTTTATAACAGTAAATTCCCATTAAAACCAACCGAAAACAAGTGGAATTAAACTTCAGCAGCACATTCCTAATTTGAATTAATGTAATTTACAAAATCGGTTAGCACGTTGAAGTATTTATCCAAAAATCCTGGGTTCAGATCCCGGCCAAAGAAAATTTTTCGATATTTGTGCCTTTTCCGATTTTGTAAATGTCATTAATTCATATTTATCCTTACTACTGGAACGTAGTGGTTTTGAGCCGTATATTTCTAAATTTCAATTATACACAACCTCTTCAAATATTAATGTCATAATCCATTAAACACAAAAGTTTAATTTCGAAACAACTAACTTCGCCCATATATATTTGTAATATATCGATTAAGTGTGAATCCGACGGTATTGTTGGCTCACCGAATCTGGGCAAGTTAGTATAGACATCGTTACTTCAAAAGTGACACATTTATAGAAAAATTTTCAACAGGCAACGGTTCTTGCTAGTGTAATGGTTAACAAGTTGGAGTATTTATCCAAAAATCCTGGGTTCAAATCCCGGCCAAAGAAAATTTTTCGATATTTGTGCCTTTTCCTATTTCGGAAATTTCATTAATTCATAGTTAACCTTACTACTGGATCCTAGTAGTTTTGAGTCGTATATTTCTAAATTTGAATTATACACAACCTCTTCAAGTATTAACGTACCTAATACTTTAAACACATTTTATTTCTTAATACAATGAATTGTTTGATAATGGAATTGGATACTAAAATTATAATGGTTAATACACAGCAGGAAAAATAATTAAACAATTTAATCTGCAATAAATCTTGTTCATTTATTTATTTTATCCTAAACCGATTATTATTTATTTTTGGTCTTTATAAAGACATTTTAATGATGAACTATAAGTTAGAAAAACTCTCTTATAAGCTTATATGCTACATCATTTTACTTGAAAAAATGTACTGGTTTCAAATATATGTAAAAATCCAATATGAGTCTATAAGAAAAACTACTTATGCGGTTTTCTTGGAAAAACAGCATGCCAAAAGCTTTTACGCGCATTCTATCTTAAAAACTTTAAATAATTATATAAAAATGATTAGAAACAATTTTTGATACGAATATAAACAAGGATATTACCCAGACTCTTTGAAGGCAACATTTTTTAAATTTTTCTAAACAGTTTCTCTGATCAATCAACTGTTTGTTAGTTGCATTATAAATTACATACAAATTTGTTCTACTTTACCTACTTAAAGGAATCTCTGTTTCCATTAATGACAACGTTATCCCTTGTGAATTCTTCATTTGCCCTATTAGAAATGTATTGACTGAGAGTTGAATTTAGAACTTGCATAACTTGTATATTAAATAATTAGATATACAGGGTTGCTTTGAAATACTTTCAGATATTATAACTACTTATCCCTGATGCCTCAAACGTTCACAAAAAAGTAATAAGAATTCAACAGCTTTAATTTAGGCACAATCGAATTTAAAAAATTCTTGGAAAGCTTTTTGAGAACTTCTGATTTGCAATATGTATTGTAATAAGTTTTATACTAGTTAGCGATGACATTATTTCTGTTTATTCCAGTTCTACTCATATTACAGGTCATTGCAAAGTGTATTGATAAATATTCAGCATATTGAAATTGATAATAAATTCCATTCTGATTTATTAAATTAGATTTAGTTGTGCACGTTTTCAAACATATTTATTATCCACTTTTCCAATGCTTTTTGTGGAAGTAAAAATGATCAAAAAACGCTAAAGACTTAGTTATTAAAAGAAAATACGGCTTATTTTATACAATTAATTTACTTTTTGTTTTCACTATTTTTAAACTAAAAGCTATATTGAAACAATAAAAACACATAATATCCATTTGGAATACGTTTTTGTACGATTTAAAAATTTGAAAACGTTTACAAGTTGTTCAACTTTATGTTGTTGATGTGAAATTATTTACTACTCAATTTCGGAAATATTAAAAAGAAAAATAAAAGAGGAATTTTCTTTTGACAGTTAAACAACCTTTTAGAATTGAAAAGGACTTACTTGAGCACAATTAGTAACTTTTTTGCGAAAGTCATCTTGAAACAACTGTATTAAATTTAAATATTATCATTAGTAATTATTTGTTTGTAAATTAAACCATATTTGATAATTTTAACACAACTCTCGAATGTAATATTTTAAGTGCACTTGCAAAGAAAAATTAGGTCATTTATTTGTGGTGGTATAGGTTAAGCACCCGTTCATTAGTAGATAAACAGAATGCAATTCAATATGTTGCTTTAATTTGTTATTTCAGCAAATACATTATTTTTCTTGACTGTTTGTAACGAATTAGTTTTGACAAATGTCAGCAGTTCATAAAGTGTTTTCATGTGCAAAAGTTTTCAAAAAGGGCTTAATAGAATTTAATAATCTCAAAAATATGTCTCTTCTAATACGTGTATTGGCCATTTTAGTTGCAAGAACTATTTTAAAACAACCCTGTATAAAAGCTTATATAATTATAGAAAATATTGCAGACAAATTGCCCTATCGAATTTTGAACCGATATACGCAAGAGCTGCGTTTCCTTGTTTCGATGAGCCTGCGCTAAAATCAACATTTATTGTCAATTTAATAAGGCCAAAAGGATACATATCCGTATCAAACGAAGAATTACAAGAAACTAGGTAAGTAACGAATAATAACAAACGATAATTAATAAATGCTGATTTTTAGAAAATTAGATAATGGACGTTTTCAAGACGTCTATAAGGAAACAGTGCTAATGTCAACGTATTTAGTTGCTTTTTCAATCTTAGAATTTAAATCAACTGAGAAAAAAGGAAAAATACGAATTATATCAAGGCCGGAAGCTATAGATGCTGGAAATGCAGATTATATGTTGGAAAAATCGGTTGATATTTTACAAGCTTTGGAAGACTACACAGGAATAAATTACACTTTAAATAAATTAGACTTACTAGCTATTCCCAATGACAGTTTTTTTAATGGAGCTATGGAGAATTGGGGACTTGTCGTATATAGGTAAGTCAAAAAATTTTTCTAATTTATGTAAATTTTTAGTTAAGATTTTATAAAACTTGCAATTATTTTTTAAATTTATTATACAATATGGGCCATAAAAAGAAGCGGTTTCCGAATCGGTAACATTACTAAAGTATGCACACGAACAATGCGCGACGAGTGGGGATTTCAAGGCAGATGCTTGGAAATTCAGTCGTGATGGATCGCTTCACTGGAGCACACCGTGCGTTCTACGTAAAACAGTTTTACGAAAATGGCGATTCGTGCATGGTTCTTAGACGTTTGTTTCGCGCTGAGTTTGGATTACACGACTTACGTCAATGCCCTAGTGAATGTGCGATTAGGTTGGGGGTCAGAAAATTCGAGGCCACTGGTTCCACTCTTAAACAAAAGCCCACGGTACGCCCAAGGTCAGTTAGAAATGAGCAATGTATTAACGAAGTGGGAGCTTCTGTGCGACAGGATCCTGGAACATGTTATCACGGACATCTTTACCCCGTATTTTAAAAAAAGACCTTCACTTACATCCATATAAAATTCAATTGGTGCAGGAATTGCAACCAAATGATCACAATTTGCGGCGTGCTTTTGTCGAAACAATGTTGGCGCGTTTTACAACGTTCAATAACATTTTCTTTTCAGATAAAGCTCATTTTTATTTAAACAGACATGTTAATAAACACAATTGCCGACATTGGGCTGAGGAAAATTCAAAAGCAAAACATGAAAGGCCTGTGCATTCCGCGAAACTTACAGTGTGGGCAGTAATTTCGGCTCAAGATATTATTGGCCCATATTTTTTTGAAAACGAGCGAGGTGAGACTGTAACTGTTAATTCTGAACAGTACACAAAAATGTTACGCGATTTTTTTTTCCGGCTTTGCAAGAATTGGCAGGCTACAACAACAGGACATGGTTTCCACGTGTCATACGTCTAACGCATCTTTGGCTGTTGTAAACGAAATGTTTGCAGGAAAACTTATTTCACGTAGAGGGGATATTGCATGGCTTCCTAGGAATTCTGACTTGACTCTAGCGGACTTTTTCCTCTAGAGATTTTTAAAAGTCAAGTTTATAGCAACAATCCAGCATCGGTAATCGAAATTAAAGAGAACATTAGAGAGCAAATAGCAGCAATTCCACGTGAATTGTGCCAGCGCGTTTTTACAAATTTAAGATTCAGATTTGAAGAGTGTCTGCAACAGGATGGTGAACATCTGGATAGCGTTATTTTTAAAAAATAGATTTTCTTAATGTGTACCTTAATATGATTAAAAAATTATATCGTAATCATTTGCAGTTTGTTATTAAAAATTTGTTCAAAACTGCTTGTTTTTATGACCCACCTTGTATATAAAACTATAACGTATACTTACATTTAACAAAACAATATCTAATTTCTGCAAGATACATAGATAATATTTCAGACATTGTGCTATGCTATTACATCTTTCAGCCTTCCTAACTACCTAAACTTTTATATTTTATTGTAGAGGAAATATTACTCACGGCTGCAAGGTCTGCTATTTGTTAAGCCTAATACACGGCGGGGCAGGGAAGTATCCCTACCTTCTAGATGGCTTTGTGAATGGAGGGGACGTGTTGAAGGAGTGGTGGTAGACTCTACTGACGCTATATCCTTGGAAGTTTCTATTAATGCCGCCATTAGTTGTAGACATGCCTTAGTCGAACGAGCAACGCACTTTTGCCGTCGAGATGTATTTTACCCAAAACAAGTCTATCGTTGCAGTACAGCGTTATCGAATTCCACCTCAAAACGCTGTTCTTGACCGAAAATCTATTTTATTATAAGTGGAGAACTTCTGTGCATGTGGTAGTGTTGTGAAAAAAAGAGTTAGGGCTCAGAGAACCATCCGAACTCCAGAAAACATTGACTGTGTAAGAAGATCGATTTTGCAGTCCCCTAAGCGTTCTACCCGCAAGCATGCACCCGCCCTGGCGCTTTCTAATCGTACTGTTGTCACAAGACGAAATCGCAATAACGCATGTGGCAGAAACACCAGTGTTTTAGCAACGGCCGGCAAAGCTACAGTGGAGCGAGGCGTGGTTCTCC